>CAJQZN010010542.1:0-11614 GCA_907164685.1 Colias eurytheme | reverse complement strand
AAACCCACCTTGAGATAGAGAGTTGCCAAATAACTGGTACTCAAAACATACAACTCCAAGCTTAGAAGATTTATATTTTCAACGAAAGTTTATATTATTGTGATAAGTTTAGAAATAAGTGTTTTATGTATGTATGGTTTGGCGCATGTCGTAAATAAATAAATCATTATAAATATCAAAAGGGTTTTTCATAATTTCATATATTTTGACATTTCATACTAAATTTTCCATTTCAATATGTACGTAATGAAATTATTAATTTGCTCAACTTTTTCTACTTCTCGTATTACTCTCATTGCTATTATCTCAAATTTAGATTGAAAATAGGTTCTAAAACTTGTAAAACACAGCACAATGTACTAAAAAATACGTTATAACACAGTTATGTCAGACTTATACTAGGGTGGTAGCCGGAATAAGGACGAAATAGCATTAGTATGAATACTTATTACGAAGTTATACTAGGTTTGATTTATTACGTGTTTATTTGTATGATTTTTCCTTATTCTTAGTTTATTCTTTTCATAAAATGTTATAACTCGTTTATTTGTACGGCTGTTAGATAATATAAAAGTCAATTGTGGCATGATTTTTTTAAGTTTATAACTTTTTAATATTAATTATAATATGTATATTATACATAAATATTTTGAGGTCAAATACCTAGAAAAAGTTCTTCGTTATTTACTTCTTTTAATAAAAAAAATTACCTTCGCAAATTCACAGAAATGAAAATATAGTTGAAAGGAAAGTAATGTATACAACATTAATAAATTTGCGGATTTTGCGTGGATTTTGCTGTCTAAAACATTCTTAGACAGTAAACAACGTTTGACTTTGGAAGAACGTAAGGGCAAAGAATACCAATTACTACGAACGGCTATTCTTCCCGGTGTATGTGTAGAAATTGAAAGTTTTGAGCGAATTTAGGAGGTTATGGAAAAGCATATTATCTACTAAAGAGTAGAAGTCTCCTTACTAGCTTATAAACAATATAGGTATAGCCTATATTGTTTATCTGCTTTAATAAGCAGCTATCTAAGTCATAATTTACGAATAAAAATCTATGAATATAATTGCGAAGCTACTTCATATTAAGTCTTGAGATATCTCTTATCAGCGACTAAATTAAATGTAGATGTGCCAAAAAATATTGAAAAAGAACGAGACATACAACGAATAAAAAAGCACTACAAAACTACATTTCATCACATAAATGACAGATATTGAAATAAAGTGACAAAAATTATTTTGACTGAATTAACTTCATGTCTAAAATTATACTGCCCATTTTTAGTTAAAAACTAGCGGTCCGCCCCGGCTTCGCCCGTGGTACATGTTTACGTTTTCTCTACATAAGAACCATCCTCGTACTTCAAGGAATATAATAAAAAAAGAATTATCGAAATCGGTTCAGCCATTCTCGAGTTATGCGCTTACCAACACATTTTGCGATTCATTTTTATATATAAGATATACGATATCAAAATAGCCTAGGTACTACATTTCTTCAAACATAGACAATTATAAATTCAAGATATACTTAATAATAAAATGAAATCTTCAATTTTCAGTTAAATTATGTAATGTGTTACCTGTTTACGTCGACAATTTCGCCATTTTACTATTCTTATTTAACGCGAATCGTCTACAGAAAAATAAAGCCGTCATAAATTTAGCTATTCAACATTCCGAGTGAGAAAACTCGCGACCTTTGGTTTGATAACAAGTAATATAAAGAACACTCTCTGGACCTTATCTTTTATAGACCTCGTCATAAAGCATATCTAAGCCGGATTGGAGATTATACGAAATTTCAGACAATCTTAAATAAAGGAACGGTTTTTTATTATTTTAATAAAACATACCAATTACTTTTTGACGAATCTACGTCCGTTAGGAAACATTTTTGCAGATTTAAACAACCGTTCTATAAATTAACTTTGAACATAATACAGTCAGCGGAATATATTCTGAACTATTTGATAAGTTGTAACATTATCACCATAAATTTTCTTTATTACATAGCGTGCCTTGGTAATAAAGGCCAAATTACATAATATTATTTCTATTAACCAACTTCAACGATACGCATAGTTGTCACATATCTTTAAACTTGGAAATTTCACTGTAAATAATTGTTTAATATCTAAGTTTGGTACATTTCAAATGGTTTATGAAATGCCCACCTATTTATACTGATGAATATCTATTGAGAATAATATAATAGAAAACTTATTGATAGAGAAATCGTTATTGATATTAGGGCAGATTTAGACACAAAAGACGACTAGTTATTGTCTTGAAAATCTTTGAGCCATTTCTAATACAGGGCAGACGCCCACAATGACGAAAAGCTCATTGTGAAAAATCAAAATGTCGGAATTAAAAATCTTTAATTAATGTTTATTTAAATATGAATTAAAAAATAAATGTACCTACTTTTCTATTTTCTTTAAGATAACAAAACTTTGATGCTATATTCAATAAAAGTATTACAATAACCATAAAATCACTTCCTTAAAACATGTTACTGACTTCATTTAAAGTTCTGAAACAGAATTTCACTACATGCAGCTTAAACTTCGCAAAACACTTCTCTCAGGCTTACAATATGTAGTGAAAATTTCATTTTGCGCTCAACAGAAGTTACACTTTCCGAATTAAGGAAATGTTTGGAACCAAATAATATCTTATTAAAATATGAATGTTTAGATTGTGCAGATGTTAATTGTTATGACAGCTCAGAATTTAATTTACGTGTAAGTAATGTTTTTATGAACAATTTTATGGACCCAGTAGTGACTAAAAAATTATACTTTCCTAATTTCATCTACGCATACGAATCTTAAGACTAAAATAAAACTATTGGGCGAATAAATGACTGAATGAGAATATATTGAAACTAAAACAAGTCTAAGTTTAACAATACATCACAGATCACACTATAAATGGTAAACTAAATCCGGAAGTTGCTGACGTAATTCTATAAATACATATTTTAATTGACATTGGCCTTTGGAATCTCTGGAGAGACAACTTCCCAAAATGGAATGAAATAAAACTCCTTTCTTCTTCTAAAAGTTTAATTAATACTATACGAATGTATAATATTATAAATATGAAAGTATGTTTGTTTGCTTTCCTTTAACGTATCAATGAACCTATTTTCTTTGGAGTCTGAAGATAGTAAAGAGGCTAGAGAGTGATACAAACTAATTTTACTTTCACCACGCGAATGAATCCGCGGGAAATACCTAGTTTTTTTTTTTTAAAGGCACCCGTCATCATAGGGTGTTCGCGCCACCTCTGGATTATAGTCCAGAGACATTTTTTGCTTTTTATTTATTTTTTTTGTATAGATAATATTAAATTACAATTAAAAAATACAATATAACATTCTACTTTAAAACAAGATAAAAAATACTGGATTAAATTACAAATAAAATGACTAAAATATTATACAATAATTGCTGAAAATGCTGTAAAATTAAAATTATTATAAAAAATTCGGTAACACACGGCACAAAAACACTCAACTTAATCCTATATCACAGTAAAGAGCTAACTAATATCACACACTATTCCTTTGGTTGACTACGACTACAATATTTCTACAATATTGTAGGAACGCATCCCTACACTTGTCCTTGTTTTATATTATTTGATATTCAAATATCATACATTAGACATAATATTATTATCATAGCTTTATTCCGTAACCTACTTATTGAAATTCGGTTGAAACAACTCGCTCGCTTATTATATTCAAACCGCGTGTTATTTTAACGTTGGTCTAGAGAACTCACGGCAAGTGTGTTTTGGTTTTGACTGAGAACTTGTTATTTGTGTTTAACGAAATTGTACGGGAACAAAACGTGGTGAATTATTAACAGAACACAGCGTGCATACTGGTGCCGTGCATATTTAGTCTGAAGTCAACGCCGCGTTTTGCTTAAATACAAAAAAATCGGGTGAAACGTTTAACGCTGTTTGTGGGTAACAATTAATATAATTATAATTTGTACATTGTGCTGAATCACAAAATAAGAATAAAATATAAAAATTGATTTCTACGGTATCGCTTCATGAAATTAAAGGATTTCTAGAGTTTTTAATTTCTGATGACGATGATAATGAGTTTAAATCGTATATGTTAAATTAAATTATTCATTTAAAAAAAGGCTCGATTAGTCTGGGTTGCACTGATATTTATCGCAATTGTCTAAAGGTTTATTCGTACTACTACAGATTTTTAACTCTTCATAGAAAAGTTTGATAACGGGCTGTAATTTAATAAACTAATATTATTATCTTACCTTATGATACATCTTTTTCATTCATTGTTAAATTTTTAACCCTTGTGAGAGAGACAAATAAAGATTCTTATTTTTATTTTTATCTTAGTCGTTGCAATTTTAATCCCATCATATCAAACTCATGATAGTACATAATATTACAATATTCAATCTGTTGATAATTATTGACATGGTATTTTAATAAGTCCAATACAATCCTCGTATACATAAACCGTCAATCGCCATAAATTCCTAACATTCCTGGAGCCCTTGATAATCTAGGTTTAATTAATACTCAAGTACTCAACTGATTAACGTCCAATTAAAAATGTAATGAGATGATTCAACTAGTTATTACAAGTAAGTATGTATTTAATTCTAATAGGGGTACATAAATAAATTATATATACTGAGTTACTTGCTGTGAAACTTTGAAACTGGCCAGTATGATATTGTTTAAATAATTAATTAAAAAATAAAACTTTGATCGAAATTTCCATAAGCGTCTATATATTCAAATAATTGTAGAGTCATTGTGAATCTGCAATCCACAAAAAAATAAAGTATTCAAAATAATATCACTTATGTACACTATAATGTTTACTGGTATTATGAGAATAACCTATTTTATTATACAAAAAAAACATCTCCGTATATTAATGCCTAATAGCATTTATCGCCTCCACTCATAACGCAATAAAGTTTAGCCCAATAAATAATATCCTAATTGTTATAATACGACTGCTGTTAAGCAACAGCCAACCGTCAAATTAACTTAATTGCACTTGTAATTGCTCCGAGTCCGAGACGCGCAATAAAAAGAAAATATTGTCATTCTCTCCGCCCAAGGATTGTCCGACTCTAGTATTGGAGATGCTCCGAATAAAGTATATTATATGAACGGTATTGAAAACCCCTCCAAACAAATGTGAGCCACATCCCCTTGTAATAGTAACTAAAATACCGCCAACCCAACTCTAGTGTCGGCGAGCGCTATTGTTACGGGTTTAACGCAATAAATTAAACTAGGAAAGTTGTAAATTTGATTCATAGTGTGGTTACAGCCGATATGTTACTAATTGAGTTAAATTTAATTAATCTAGCTCAGGTATAAATAAAGTTGTAACATCAGCATTTTACACCGGTAGTAGAAAAAGAAGTGAAATAATACAACGAATTCTTAGTTCATAATATAATTAATGGCTGAAATACGGACTGTTGGAAATAAAAGAAAATATTATCATTAGCCGGGGAGGCTCTGCAAGATTCTCACCGTGTTAATAGGCTATTCTGAGCCTTTTCTCGGTTTATTCAAGGGGGACATTTTTATGTTCGTTAGCAGGAGGAATGTGGGCTGGGTATTTATTTGAAAATTTTCAGCTGCATATCTACCCTTATAACGTCTAGGAAAGGAGCGTTCATTAATTAAAAGACATGTTGGAACATTTTGAAGACATTCTTACGAAAAAAATGAGTGTTAGAATCGCGTATGTTGGTAGAAAGTTTCGTTGTGGCTTTTCATCATAAAATCTTGATTATTTATTTAAAATATAAGAACTCGTAAATTCAGTTTTATGAAAATTATTATCATACATTTTAATGAAAGTCTTTACGAGGGGTTTGAATAATGTATATGTAATGAATGTTTTAAATGCACTGTGAAGATTTTAAACAGTTGTAGAAGAGCTGCTACTGCAAACTGCGGAAAACATGTAAAATAGACAGTCCTGCAACTGATCTCTTTGTGTTCATGCGAATTTTGCGATCCCTATAGAATAAGGTAGTTGAAAAAGTAAAGTTAGTAAGTTTGTCCATTAATGTGTCATACTTAAACGCAAACATTTACTTATTCAAGTAGACTTCTTTCAGAAGCGCCTGAATGCCTAGAAATTACTACAAGTAGTTAGAAAGCTGTTCAGTTTCTATAAAGAAAAGATGGCAAGAACCGCTGTAATTGCTCTTTAAAATTACATTAATTTTATACAATTTTTCATGTTTAATAATAATGGTTCTAGAAAAGTTGTCATTAAGATTATTTTTAATGGTCCTCTGTTCTAGACATACAATTATAAAACTGATTTCTTTGCGCAATGTTAAAAAAAGTCTTGACATAATTTATTACATTGATGATCACATTTCTAGATAGTCCGATTCAAAAACTCACTCTGCTTGGATATCTAGCGAACTATGACAACAAAATAATAACACTTTTAAGGAAATAACTATGTTATGATCTCATTCGAAGGTATTATAAATAGAAGGTGTCACAGAGATGGACGTATGGTTATAAATCAATAAAATGAGGTCTCTACGGGTGCTGTGTCGTTATCAGTCATTTCTCACCTCGATATAACCTCAAATTCACTCTATTTATCTTTCTGTATCAATAATTCACATGGTTATAAATAAACATATGCTTTGTATATAAAAAGCACAGATCACAGAAACTAAAGGTCTCTATGATAAAAAGTATGATCCTACGTTGTTATTTTGTTCGAGACACTCACATATTACAATAATGTAATATTTAGCAACTATACTTATGGCTTCTAATATTGTACCTATAGGTATCTAAAAGCTCTTGAGAACGGATATCCAACTGTTTGAATGGATATTATTGAGGAGAATATAAGGTAGAGTTACATTGTTATCTAACATGGGAAAACTGCAGAGAAGATTTTGATGATACTTGGCACTATGTAGCTTAGCCGTCATTTTAGAACAAGCAATCATTTAAAGAGTATATTGCTTTTCTATTGTAATAATCACGAACTAAGACGCGACCATTCGCCTATCCAACCGAAATTTTAAATTCCAGACAGCAGGTCAGGCGATATCGTGCTACATCTGAAAATGTCCACATGAAAATCAAATAACACAATGCAGAACACGACTTGCAAGCCTACGATTTGTATTCTACGTGCATATTTGCAAACCACATCAAAAACTTCAGGTTCGACATACATAGAGAATGGCCCAGGCAGAAAATGTGATCGAGAAATCCCAGCACTAGAAGCACTAGAAGATTACGAAATACGAGGGCGATTCAATAAATACTTAGCCTACAAAAAGTATACGAAAATTTTGGAAAAGTGGCAATTTATTTTTCAACATAGTCTCCTTATAGTTCTATACACTTAGCCCAGCGATGCTCAAACTTTTTTAACCCGTCTGAAAAATAGGTTTTCTCAAACTCTTCAAAATAGGCCTCCGTGGCAGCGATAACCTCCTCATTTCATCCATATCTATTCCCGGCGAGGGATTTTTTCAGATTAGGAAACAGAAAGAAGTCACCAGGGGCCAAATCTGGAGAATACGGTCGATGAGGCAGCAATTCGTAGCGTAATTCGACCAATTTGGCCATGGCAACGGCAGACGTGTGAACCGGTGCGTTGTCGTGGTGAAACAGCACCTTTTTCTCACCCAGATGGCGTCGTTTTTTCTTTAATTCGGCGTCGAATCGGCCCAATAAATCGGCATAGTAAAGCCCTGTAATTGGTTTACCCTTCTCGAGGTAATCGATGTAGACAACTCCTTGTGAATCCCAGAAAACGGTGGCCATAACTTTTCCGGTCGTTTATACAGTTTTCGCCTTCTTTGGAGCACGTTCCCCGGTCTGGATCCATTGTTTTGATTGCTCCTTGGTCTCTGGTGTGTACCAGTGAATCCAGGTTTCATCGACCGTCACAAAATGACTAATAACTCCCCTGGATTCCGCTTAAACAGCGCCAAACACGTCTCCGATGTGGACTCACGGTTGCGCTTGTTTTCCGGTGTGAGTAAATGCGGCACCCATCGCGCCGACAGCTTTCTCATGCCGAGTTCCTCGTGAAGAATATGATGCACTGTTTCTTCTGAAATGCCTACAGTCTCAGCTAGCTCCGGAACCTTCAATCGGTGATCTGTCAATACGAGATCATGGATTTTTTTAATGTTTTCCTCCGTAACAGCTGTTTTTGGTGCACGTGGACGTGGTTCATCAAAAACCGACGTAGGGCCACGTGCAAACTCGTTGAACCAATTCTTGAAGGTGGTTATCGATGGAGAAGAGTCACCGTACACAGCATCCAAGCGGTCTTTGATTTCGATAAGCTCTTTCCCGTCCAAAAATAGGAATCGAATCACCGAACGATATTGCTTTTTTTCCATTTTTGTAAAACCGATCGACACGTTCGCTTCCATAGGTTGTCAAATTAAAACAAATGAAGGGATTGGAATAAAAATTAAAAATAATAATTAAAAAAGAATGAGCTACACTATGGTAAACCTATTTTGAAACAATAGCGCCCTCTGGCGATGAGGCTAGGTACTTATTGAATGCACCAGGTAGTTACTACGTAAAGTGTAAACTATAGTCCTAATTTTATCCTTTACTAGCTGTGCATCTTTATTTTTTATATTTGTCCAAATACCGTACAAATACTTATTTATTCTGAATCCGTACATCAATTCTCGAATAACGCTCGAATAAGATTAAAGGAAATGACTAGAAGCCGAATCACATTATTAAGCCAATAAGGTACATTAGGCATTTAGCCTACATACGTGCTCTCTTAATATCCGGTGGCGCATCTCGATATCCGTAAAGCCGTCTGTCATCGTACATACATACATACTGTTTACGGTCCACAATTACCTAACATGTGTTACCAACTAATTCTCAATCACAGATTGCTTTTGTAGTGGCAAACGTTATTAGAAAGCTTTGTAATAATAACGAGACAGATAAGTTGCTGAATAATAGAGTTTTTTTGAATAATTTTTAATACTTTTTTAGTATTGAACGTATAGCGAGACATATCCTGTATAGCGTGAGGGAGCGTTTTATAAAATTCGCAGAATAGGTCTACACAGAAAATGTATTTTAATATTCAAGCTTAGGTAGTTGGTGTTCTTAGAATCTAGCCTCCATTTGGAATAAACGTATTAGTAATTCAAGCGTCACACATTGTACGAATTGATAAAATCTAACCTTTTATAAGACGATCTTTTGCCAATAAATTTTCAGAGCAGAAGATTCGGCATCTTTACCCTCTCTGACCTATTTGAGTAAGCTTTTGTTGTTAATGCCTGGAATACATAATATTATCAAAGTTTGGTGTATTAAAACAAATGTAAAATATACAGTTCTTCATAGCTATTAACTATACCTATAACCTACTAGCATTTTCTCTTTACAAATAAAAAATAAAACTGTGATTTAACACAATATGTAAATGGAAACACTGAACCATCGTGGGAATGAGAATAAATCACGTCATATGAAACGGATTTTAAGGTAATACGTAACATAGTATTATATACGTCGGAGAATACACGAATCCAGCCTAAGAGGGTACAAAGTCCAATACCGGACCTTCATAACCGAATATTACGGAAGGGGGTGTAAATTAGGGTCCCAAATACCTCTTTATAGAGATTGCCTGCCTGTCCGTTTTGGGGCCAAGTCACGTAATAATATTGTGGTCGACCTAATCGCCTGAATACCCTGTATTGCTTTAGTATTTACTGTAAGCGTTGAAACTCTCATTTCACATCGTCGAATTTCATAGGGCGTACAAAGTTTGCGAAGCTGGTTTTGTTACACGGTACCTGTCTTTAATATCAGAGGGATTTAGAAGAAATTTGTTTTTGTACTCGCTAAATAGACTTCCATGTTACGCTTTTGTGTACTTCGGAAATGTTTTTCAAAATTGGGTCAAAATATGTTCACAAAAGACGAAATTATCAATCTATATAATATTGGTAGTGTTTTAGTTTTTTGTTCTGTCACTCCTATAGGTATATCGATGTTGAAGAAAATGATAATCAAATATTCAATGGAAACCTATAGAATTTAATATAAGAGCTAGACTCAATTGAGTCGACCTCTAGAGTTCAGACAGGTATAATATTATAATAGAATTCACGAATTAAATATAATTTCATTGTCTAGGACAGCAAAATTATTTAAACTTTTTACTGTGAACAAATTTTTTATTATTTTGATTGTAGGTTAATAAAATTATTCCTTGATTACCTACAACTTCAGTAATAATTAAAAGTCGCATGATAAAAAATCAGTTTTATGTAAAATTATTATTTAATAAATTGAAGAACAAAGAAGATTCATTAGAAAAATAAAGCGGTTTAATAAAAATACTTCATACCGTCCATTATTAAACCTAGGCAACAGACTACATACTTACATAGCCAGCTTGAAAAATACATCTAAATGGAAGCACCTGCAATTCCCACACTCATTACATACTTTATCAACTGATACAATACAACAGTTGGAGTGGCGTGTTAAAGAATGATTCACGTATTCACCATTTTCTTAGATTTTCTTCACATGTCTAGTTCTATTTTGTTGGCAGCCTGTTACACCGAAAGTTCGTCGGAGAGATTGTTTTTGTTTTATGCAATCCCGTGTGAGTTCTGTTTTTTTAAAGTGAAACTTTTATTACATCGTCTCAAACTGTTTGGTCTGTGTAGCAAAAGCAAAGCAAAGCAGTGTTCGGAACCGTTCGAACAGTTTCACTTTTACCGTGGTTTCATAAAACCACACAACATTTTTTTTTATTTGTTACTACAATTAGGACTTATTTATAGTATCAGTATATTCATTAAATCTATCCAAAAGTAACTACTTATCAAGCACAAGAAACCTAAATATGTTATTTGTTATGATTGGAAAGTTTCTTATTCTTATTTAATATTTATATTGGTTAAAATAAAAACACTTAGAAAGTCTTTCTTAAAGAAGATACTTTCATAGATATCTATCTACATGAAATTTGGTGTACCTAAGTACTTATATTATTATATTATTAATGTAGGTACTCCTACATAAATAAAATACAGAAATCACGACTTAAAACTTTTGTCCACAGTTTTTACACAATTAATATGGTATGAATAGTAAATGCTATAGCCGCACGTTAAAATAAAAATGTAAAGTATAGTAACGTCACAATCCAAATTACACAGTATTAAGCACAGTATTGATAAAAATATACATATTATTTTATTCGAGAACATGCCATGCGGTGAAAGGTTTTAATTCCAAAAGTAAGGACAAGTAAATTCAAACATTGTAGGTAATACATATATTGTATTCTCTAAAATACGATTTATTTTATAAGTCATTTGTAGGTGGTAATTTTAGCTTTACTAAAATCACAAAGTCCTTGTATTTGTTCAGAATTATCCTTTGCTTGCTTATTATTGAAATGTATTATTAGGTTTAGAGACATTTATTTTCAAAGAATTTACAATTCACTTTTTAATTTGCGGGTGAGTGGAGATTATTTTGTGCAATAATATCGTCTTAT
>CAJQZN010010541.1:0-13686 GCA_907164685.1 Colias eurytheme | reverse complement strand
ATTGTATGCAAATATTCAGTATAATTAACACAATACAAAGTAATGTATGTATTTACTCATACCGCTAATTTGCTGCTGCATCTTATAATAAAAAAATATTTAATTATAGACATAAAAAAGATGATTAAAAAGTAACTAATTATAATTATCTGCCAACAATTAAAAAATAATTATGTCCCGCCAAAAATAGACGACACAAAGGTGACCTACATTGCACAACATGCAACAATATAACGCTTAATTAATCAATTCTGAAGGAAACGAAAAATAATTAACAGTATTTCTAGGTCAATGATGCTTTCAAATTAAAAAGTATGCAGATGCATTCACTACTAATACATTTCTAAATAAACTTCAATCCATTAGAGACGGTAATCTTTCATTATCTTTTAAACCAAACAGCACATAAGTAGGTCATCTATATATAAGTAAGGCTAGGTCATGTGGCAATCAATATCAAACAGTATCTGCATAATTTCTGCATCACATTTTTATAGATTCCCGTGAGATCACTATGGTAATGATATGAGAATTTTATACTACAATATTTCCGAACGAATGAGTAATGTAAAGAACGGCGAACGATCTTATGGAGATTAGAAATTTTAATGAATTGAATTTTATTAGCATTATTTGTGTTGCGTCACTACTAATTATTTCAAGTAAGTTTATCGTCGAACATTTTTCTCTATCCTTTATTTTATGATAAACAGGTCGATACCATATTGTAATTTTTGACAGTTCAAGCAAATAAGAAATAATATAAGTATAGTGGTTAATGGTTTATTTTAACTATTTATTAAAACATCACAAACAACAGGTTATTGGTACATGTTTAAATTAATACAATTGATCTCCAGCAATATACCAACCATATAATATTACTAGATTTCCGCCCGCGGCTTCGCCCGCGTTTGCAAAGGAAAACCCGCATAGTTCCCGTTCCCGTGGGATTTCCGGGATAAAAACTATCCTATGTGTTAATCCAAGTTACCCTCTATATGTGTGCTAAATTTCATTGTAATCGGTTCAGTAGTTTTTACGTGAAAGAGTAACAAACATCCATTGATCCATACATCCTTACAAACTTTCGCCTTTTTAATATATATTAGATCTACATACATCCTAGCTATGATTTACAACTATGTTCCAAAAAGTATAATAAAAATTAATATCCAAAAATGTTTTTATTTTATTCCAAAAGGATTAAATAGCGACGACAATTATAATGATAAGGGATGAAGGTCATGTAACAAGAGATTTGGTGAATGTAAGGGCAAACTGAAATAGTAATGAATAGATTTTGTTATATCTATATACAAAATCTGTTAGTACTGTATAACCTTACCCGACCTTGTTAATATGATAGCAGACGTGATGACGATAAGGACGACCTAATACCCTATACATTCAACATGAAAATCTAAATATATATAACTCAAAGGTGACTGACTGACATGTGCGTTGATAGATCACTATCTATCAACGCACATCCCAAACCACTGGACGGATCGGGCTGAAATTTGGCATGCAGGTAGATGTTAGGACGTAGGCATCCATTAAGAACGGATTTTAATGAATTCTACCCCCAAGGGAATAAAAAAGGGGAGGTATTTATCTTTTCCACGCAGGCGAAGTTGCGGGCAACAGCTAGTATATAGTATAAATTTAATTTAGTCTGCATACAAAATGTGTACATGGTTATAATAAACATCCTTTCGTGTTATCTTAAATGCACCACTATGACCTCTTTTCTCAGCTAAGTATATCTTATAAAGTGGAAACTCAATAAAAATTTCAACATGTAAGCGTGATGAAAATTTTTCTATCTCATTTTTCAAGTTTCAACGTTATGAGTAAATAAAAAATGTATTTTGCAACGGCATAATTTATGTACACTGCTACACTATATTTTATGACGAAGTAATTTAATTGTAATAATATGTAGAACTTACAGGTAAGGTACTATAAAGCCTTAGTGATATACATTTTAAATAATTGGCAATAAACAATGTAATTTAAAATTTAATCTGTCATGGATATAAAATTAAATATATTCACATGGCCCAATTCAATTTTCTCTCCTCACGCGAAATAAAATTATAAGTAAGCCATTTTCCTGCCCTATATTGTACGCTGTCCGCGCATTACAACACAAGTCTATAAGAAAAGGCAAACAACAACACGTAACAACGCCAAAACTAAATTCACGATTGTCATTTCCAGGGACATTTCAATTTTCCATTAACGCCGAACAAAACAAAATTTATTAGATGTTTTCATTTCTTGACGTTTCTCCACGGTCGACAACAACTTGGCAATTTTATTAAAAGCGGAAAAGCTCCCAAATTATTCACGAAACAAATAGGTACACGATTTGTGGGGGAATTTACGGCGTCTCACCGCTTAACAACAATCTTTGAAAAAGCTTTTAATAATCTCACTATGCTTAATTAAATACTATTTTAATACACGTAGATACGAACCTATTACTCATCAACGTATAGCGAATATCATAGAGGCTAGAGCCTATGATATTCACATGGAAATCGAAATTAACATTCACAATGTGATCGAAATGATTTTAAAATTATGTATAAGGTTTCATTTTACTTTTTTCCAAATTCGTTCTGGCTATGACCGCCCGATCATCGGACTGATGTTACTAAGAAAAATAATGGCAAGTTTAGTCTAACTGCAACGGCACTTCACAATTGAATACCTTGAAATATGTGTTGTTTTATCGTGGCAATATATTTCATAATGTTGTAGTAATCATTAGCTATTATTAAGTAGAAAAATAGAAGATTAAGAGAAATCGCAATCAAATAAAGTAAAGATTAACAAAAGTCATAACTTATATTCACTACGTAATAATTCAAGTCAACTCAGCAAATATATCGAGCAAATGTAGGTACAACATTCCAAGTGCTACGTCATGAAGATAACTAATTATTAATGCTCTTAGCTTCTTAATAAGATGAAACAAAAGTTACATACGCACTAGTTTCAAGAGCTAAACAGATAAGTTTGCGAGATTAGTTCTGTTACATTTCTAAACGAAACGAGAATACGAAATTGTGGAGAAGATTGTAAGTAGTTTTCCAAGTTAAGTAAATGGACTGAGATCCCATTTAAAAGTTGAGTTGACCATCACGCGTTAACTTTGAAACGCAATAATGAATCTAAGTATGTGTATTATGGTCAAGCTTTAATGTTAATGGCTGCCTAAAATTACGCATCTAAGGAATACCTTAAATACTTTCGCAACTATAAGAATATCAATTCTATACTAATATTATAAAGCTGAAACGTTTTTTTGTTTGTTTGCTGGCTTGAACGTGCTAATTTCAGGAACCATGGGACTGATTAAAAAAAAATATTTCACTGTTAGATAGTCAATTTTCGAGGTAGGGTATATATAGGCTGTATATCATCACGCTAAGACCAATAGGAATGGAGCAATGGGTAAAACCACAGGGCACAGCGTATGCACTATGCAATGTATTCTGAGTTGTTAAGTTAGTTTTTTACTAACTTCATTTAAACTTACTCGTTTATTTTGTAGTTATTTCTTCGTGCAAGTTGTGTTTACCTATTAAAGTTGTGCATTAAAGTTTCTTTATATATACAGTGAAACTTGGTTAAGTGGGACCTGGATAAGTGAGAAACCTCCATAACTGGAACTCATGCTGAGATCCCAACACTTTGGCACTGAATTACCTCTGTTAGTGGGACGAGGTAAACCTCTATATCTGGGATTTGTTCTTTCGATTTATCATCATAGTTACCTCTATAACTGAGACAGCGAGTAAATTTTATATGCATAAACCTCTGTTACTGAGATAACATTGTTTGTTTACTCATTCTTATTCAACCCACAAATTCTACACGTAATTCCAAGTACGTAGGTAAGTACAAATTTTGAGCTTCAATTACCTTCATATTTAGTTTCGCTTTACTATCCTAAAGATGTTTATTTGAAAAATTCAAAACGAAAGCTACAATCGTTATCACCCCTCTGTAAATGAGACAGATATTTATTTATACCTGTATATCTGAGACACTGGGTAAGTGGAATACCTCTATAAGTGAAACGACATTGCAGGTCCCTTGATGTCTCACTTAACCAGGTTTCACTGTACTTGTATAATTAACGTACACAATAAAATAACTTGATAAAATCTAAAGAAATTAATTCACAAATAATACAATAGTCATGAAATAATAGTAATTAAAGTGGTAATACATAATTAAGCTAAAATAAACACGCCATTTACTTCAATAAAACTTCTTTAAAGTTTTCCTTTATTAAAACCTCAATTAAATATAATATTAAATTCAATACCTTTATAACTTTATTCACACAAAAATACATTCATTAATTTGTTTTTAGTTTAGTTTTCTTAAAGTAAATAAAACCGAGAAACATGCGAAAGATATACAGAGAGAACATTTTATTTCGTATTTATTCGTTAAACATGTTCATACTTATTTTCATATTTACGTTCACAAAAGAGCGTCATACATGTCTAATATACTGTTCAACGTAAATGTACATTTCCTTTTACCACTCAGTCTAAAGCTGGATTTCCGTCTTCGCTATAATATCATACCCTGTACTTGTAAACATAATAAAATTGAAATATTTCTCCCTGATTCTAATTAACAATGTTTATTCTAATGATTTATTGATTGTAAATATGGTATAGTACCAAAATATTATACTGTTAAAAATATGTTATCTTTTGTCGGCTTGTCTGTCCCTATTTTGTGATTGTTCTGTACCTATTTTTATTAGATCATAGAAAATGTAGAGTAACATATAAGTATTAATAATTAATTTTAGTTAATATCCCTGAAAGCCTACTTTACGTATATTTTCATCTGTGTAATTTTAACTGACAGTTAAGCTAACCAGAACATATCCATAAGCTGTTAAATCGGACATAACGCAGCTCATATTATAACGACACGTCACGGGCGTCGGCTAGTATAAAAGCAAAACCATCTGCTATTGACAATTTTTTGTACACTAACATTTTGACAAACCTTTACTCTTAGCACCCACTCCACGGTCGGAAAAGTGGCTGCATATTTTATCGGCTTGCTTTTGACGTCCGTAAAACTAAAAACTAACCTCTGTGATATTTAAATGGATGATTTGTTTAACTCTTGTTTTATATTATGCTTTCTAATAATATAATTTATTATTATATAATCGTTATTTGATTTCTTTATACTTGGTTTTGTCACTAGAAGAAAACAAACATATTTAATTAATCAGATAATTTATTTGATTAAAATAAGAACATTTATAAGGATAACTAAACGATTAATAGATTACAGATACTATATATTATAGTTATTTTAAGAGCTAGACTACCATTATTAGTCTAAGAGCCGCTAGCGGTATTTTCATTTAGAACAACAAAATGTTACCTATAACCTAACCGTCATCAATTTCACGTTACATCGTTAAAATAAAACATTAACCGAGTTTATCAGTATCCCGCAAACCGGACAATAGACCATTCGTTTTCATTTTTAAAACTATGCCATGGTAATTGACGAATTTCATGTTACAAAGGGCCTCTCCCTCGTATATTAATTAAAAACGTGACAACCGCGAATTTGGCTTTTATACCGAGTGAAGCATAGACAAAGAGCACGTGATAAATGTATCCGCTTCTGTAATATTCCGCCTCATTTGTAGTTTACGGCCGCCTTTGGGGACATTAAAATGTTTCTTAAGACACCTTTGTGTCGACGGTCTTTTGAGAATTTAAAAACGCTTTTTTAATGTAAATCGTCGGCTGGATGAATCGCTTTGCGAATCGGTTTGTTATGAGATAATGGTTTACTTAAATCTTTTTGGGGATTTATATTGTACTAGGTTTCCACCCGCGGCTTCGCCCGCGCAGTCAAAGAAAAACCCGCAAAGTTCCCGTTCCCGTGGGATTTCCGGGATTGCGTCATTTTCCCGGGATAAAAAGTAGCCTATGTCCTTTCTCGGGTATCAAAATATCTCCATACCAAATTTCATGAAAATTGGTTCAGTAGTTTAGGCATGATTGAGTAACAGACAGACAGAGTTACTTTCGCATTTATAATATTAGTATGGATTGTTGTAAGAACAGGACATTGTCTATAATTGGAACATTGTGTATAAAAAAAATATTATTTGTCATGAAAGTTTTTGATAATTTAATTACCTATTTGATGTGTATCATTTTTATAAAACGTCAAGTGATTACAGTATTTTCTTTTTTCTATAAAATAATTGCTTTCTCATGATCTGATAATTATTAACTTTACTAAGTAGTGGATTATTATAATAACTACCTAAGTCTGTATTCCCGAACAGCTTCAATATGGACACCTTCAAAAAAAGAGCTTACAGCTACCTGAAAGGCTAATAAACTACCTATTCCCTAATCCACCGATGGCATATCCTATTTTACCCTATATATTTCCCTCTTCTAGTAGGCAACACCCGTAACATCAGTTGCGGTAGTCTATGGGCGGCGCACTTTGCTTACCACCAGGCAAGGCGTCTGCTCG
Organism: Colias eurytheme; assembly: GCA_907164685.1. Taxonomy (NCBI): domain Eukaryota; kingdom Metazoa; phylum Arthropoda; class Insecta; order Lepidoptera; family Pieridae; genus Colias; species Colias eurytheme. The sequence continues at coordinate 7,122 of CAJQZN010010541.1, read as the reverse complement.
TTTGCCTTCTTATGTTATAAAAAAAAAAATTAATAATGTTCTATATTATAATTTTCCCCTTAATGTAATCATTGTTTAAGTCCAGCTATTTATCCACAGAAGAGAGCGTTGTTTAACATATAAATTAAAAATAAAGTAACAATGTTTCAGTTGAGGTGCCACATTAATTTAAGTGTATTCTTACTCTTTATATCTTGTCACCTTATCTATCCTACTAATATTATAAATGCCAACAGCCAAAGTTTTTGAGGATGGATGTATGTATATATATGTATGTTTGTTACTTTTTCATACAAATACTACTGAACTGATTGCAATGAAATATAGCACACATATAGAGGGTAATTTGGATTAACACATAGGATAGGTTTTATCCCGGAAATCCGGGAACGGGAACTATATGCAGGTTTTTTGAAAACGCGTGCGAAGCCGCGGGCTGAAAGCTAATATTGTAAGAACTAGAGATAATTTTACTCATAAATTAGATTATGCTTGGACAAGGATTAATTAGCCATATATAACCACAACATCACAGAAGATTGACGTTAAGGGGAAGTGTTATTAATAGCCGGTAGAACGTATTATACATATATGTAATCTACTTTATAATGCTATGTATGTGTTATAAAGAATATAAGCTATGTACGTAAAAAATAAGCTAATATCGCTTGGAGAATAAGTTAATGTCTCGCAATTTTTTTTACAAACATCATGAACTTTTTTTAAATATTTGATATTCCTGTTTTTTTTTACTTTCATTCTGCTACTGAAACAGGAGGTACATATTTGTATATTATTGTGTTTATTATAATATTATTATTTATTTTATTTAAACTCTATTTAAAAGAAATGAAAAACTGCCCACATTAAATTTCATTAATTTCAACTCCTAGGTGCTATTATAATAAGGTCGCATTTAAAAAAAATTCTCTTTTGCCTTTTTTTTTCTTTGGTTTCACAAAACTTCCTATTCTATGCATATAGTCGTTTTTGAAATTAAGCTTTTATTTCAGTTAATTTTCACTATAATAATCTCAAGGCAGCATATTTCTAAGATTTCTAACGACATTATACAATTCATACACAGTTTGAGCGCTACGCATAAAGGAACCTTAAGTAGCGTAGAATTACGTAGCATTTCGTAGCTGCTACGCTTGCTAGCTCTACGCTGTCAAGAATCCAAGTTTGCTACGGAATTCTATTGAATTTTTAATTAACAGCCGTAAATATAAGGTCAGTACATTTCGACTCGGAACACGACCGGGTCACATGAAAATAAAATATTTTTTTCGTCAGAGTACGCTTATGAAACTACGCGAGCGGCAAAAGTATAGTATTGTTTAAAACATGTTTGGTAAGAAATAGACGTGAATATCTATTTAATACCCGACGTCTATTTACACGATTCCACTAAGGGAGAGTCATGTTTCTCGAGTGTATTTTTTTTCTGGTACTAATAAAAAGTCGATCAGAAGAGTAATTAAAAGTTATATTTTCAGGGTCTTTTTGATTTTATAATAATATATTATAATGTTTCTACGCGTTATACACGTGTATGATTCTGTATAAATTACCTTAAAACTTGGTCGAAGGTCATCGCCTACAGCGCTCTCAGGATCAAAAACCAAACGAAAACAATATTAAATTGAGACATTTTATACGAATAACCATAATATTATGAGCTTTTAGAAACATTATAAAATATCGCAATTTATTTTATCAGAAAATAAAATAATATCTTATACTCGGAAGTGATCATTATCATTAATATCAGACTCATTTTCATCACTCTTTATCAGAATAAAAATATTTCATCTTTCATGAACAAGATTTTCATGAAAACCATAACTTAATTAATATTATATCAGTTATAATATATATTTTATATACAATGAAAAATGTTATTTTTTAATTGCATAGTCAGTAAAGAATATTATGGTCTCCTGATGGTAAGCGCTACCACCGCACCGCACCGCCCGGTCACATGAATATGTAAAAAATTATTGCCCACTTTTAAAGGGATACAGCTAAAGGTATATAGAATGTTGAGAAGAATGATAAGGGAAAAAATAGTTTTAAAAATAGCATTTAAATAACTTTCACTAGTACCTCTATTTTACTAAAATTAATATAAAAGCACAAAATTAATAGTCAACAACTAGCGAATGGCCGCTCTCGGTTCAAGTGCATTTGAAACTTATAAGTGGCATACATAATAGTTATTAGCGATGCGATGAACAACAAACACTATCAAACTATTAACGACATTTTCATCTTTGTATTATTATGCAAAGTTAATTACTTCTATAAAAATATATTATATTCAGCTGGTTTGTAGTTTTACTCAGATATAGTTAAATGTAGTTAATTAACATGCAATAATATAAGGTTTTATAGGTATTATGATTTGAAATGATGTAATAACATGTGATAGTATTTTAATGGCATTCATAATATTTGAACTGACGTTCAAAATATAAACCGCTCGTTAAAATAGCGCCAAAAAAACTGCAAACGGCAAAGCAAATCGCAAAAAGGTTTAACCAAAAATAAATATATACAAATCGTCACCTTTTTCAATTTCGCCAATCAAAGCACAAATTGTCGATCTGTTTCCAATTCAATAGATGCGTTAATTGGACGCTAAATGTATCACTATTGCGTATTCATGGCATTCCGAATAGACATGTCATGAATTGGATGTTAATTCCCCTAATACATCAAAGGCTGAATAATAATTCGTATTATTTTAGCGGAATACCAATGGGCTTCATTTGGTAAAGATGACATCAGTCTTGCTTAAAATAAGACGCAAATAGGACAAATCGATATTAATCAACTTTCTCAAAATCTAACGAGATTCTTATTTTGTAGCCTACCTATATTTTTTTTTCCTGTTGCTGCAATGAGTATTTAAAGATATAATTTATCCCTACTAATATTATAAATGCAAAAGTATGCTCTGTCTGTCTGTCTGTTACGCTTTCCCGCTTAAACTTCTCAACCGATTTTGATGAAATTTGGCACAGACAATCTTTAGACCCTGAAAAAGAACATAGCCGCTACCTTTTATCAAAACACCACGCGGGCAAAGCCGCGGGCGGAAGCTAGTACTTTATATTGTTACCTCAGAATGGAAATGCATTTTATAGTAAAGAAACACACACTTTATTTAGATTTTTATTACAATAAACTACGACCGGTTTCCAAAGTCCAAACATCATCGTCAGGTATATGTACATTTAAGGATAAATAAGACTATTGTTACCAATAATATACAGTCAAACTGTTCTACAGTGTATGTCAATTAGATATAACTGCATCGTTGACCCCGTAGCGATCCCGTAGCGATCCCTGCGATTACAGTGTTTGTAAACAATGAGCCATTCTTTTATTAATTCAACATTATCGGCCTTTATCTCAGTAAACGCAAACAATTTTTTGACTCTTGAAAGGTTATATTAAATTTTCGGGCAGAAAATTACTTGAGATATAAATTAATGTATATTTTTTTGTATAATAAAAAAATATAGTACATCGTATGATTTGAATAAGATGCTCTGAAAAATGTATATAAAATAAAACGTATTTACTTTTAACTCTTATTACTTATTATAGAAAACTGTTATATATAAAAAATATAAATAGTTCTATAAAACAATGTTAATATACAACGGAGCATAATAAATTAGGCGTGCGAATTTAAAGGCAAACATTCAGTAGAGAAAAAAATAAAAATATTGCTAAGTACAAAAACAAAAGCTCTGAACGAACGTACGAAATAAAACATGAATTGAATCAAATATGCATGCGCTAAAGCAATGCAGACAAAAATGCTTTCAATACAATACGCTTTAAATTCATGCATCATACAATATAACACACAATAATGTTCCATATATTTTAAACTACCGAAGTGCGTGCATTGAGTACTATCTATATACCATATTAAGATAAAAGCAATAAATCACCTAGATTATCCAAGTTGGAACATGATGGTTTCGGGCAAAACAGGAAGCCGAACACGAGAATTAACGCAGCTCTCATATTGATAAGGTATCGTCACGTCATTATCACTTCTCACTAATCACTGTTCATGCCCGTCCTTCACCTATATGTATGTCCATCCCAAACGAAAACAAAACAGGAACCAACAAAAAGTTTTTATCACGCGCCGGTTGTAAAAAAAACAATAACAATCGCGCGTTATTTCAAAATAAGAAGGATGCTTGCGCACGCGGCAAATCACGTGGCGCCAAACCGCGTGGTAACCGGTGTCCACAAAATAGAAGCGTGTGGCCACATTGGCTTCGGTCGTGCGACTGACGCGAGACGCTAAAGCGCCTTTAGCTTTCAACCATTGGTCACAGGCCGAGCCCATCAATTTAGCCTGACGTTTCAATGAAAGCTTCACATTTCCCTAGTGAGAAATTAAGAAGTTGCGTTCGTAATTAAAACGTATGCTAGTTTGAAGAGAGCTTAAGGGCTTTGAGATTATTCCATCGTTAGGAGTTAAATTTCGTTTCAAAGGCTATTAAATTTAGATCGGATTCACTAAATTGTCCTATTTAGATAAAACTGTTAGCTTAATTATTTTCGGCTTAAAGTTTAAATATCGAGAAATCTGTTATTTATTTTGTAATATTTACATTTTTAAAACTCTCAAATGTATTAAATCTCATAAAAAGTTGATTATTTTAAGCAGGAAATTACAACGTTCACTAAAGTATAATTTTCTTGAAATTAAATAACGTTATTCTATGTTGATATATAATACCGCACAACATCTTACAGCGTTCCCGCCAAGAGTTCGTCTTAGCGAAATCTTTTCTTCGAAATTCAATTTCTGTATACGAATGAAGTCTCCTCTGCATGAACTTAGTGATAAATGACGACAGATGCCGTTCATACACACAAGGGGCTTTACAAACGACCTCGAGTTAACAGTTCGGAATTATTGCACTATTTTACCTGTTCTGACATCGGCAAATTGATTGTTCTCCCAACTAACATGCTGATTTTCAGACTACGTAATTGCAACTACTGTTTACGGTTATATCTGATTAAAGGTGGCTATGAATTTGATAGCTAGCTAATTAGTTTGTAGAATCGTTGTGTGTATATATTTTAATTATTATGTCAAATTACTGAATAGATTTTCCTTAGAATTTAATGGTAATTGAAAACTTTGTTTGGTAAAATAGAATAAAAGTAGTTTTCACCTTTTAAACTTTAGGTTATAAAAGCTTAATAAAATTTACCAAATAAAATGGAATTAAATTCTTAAAAAATATAGCAGCCCTGAAAAATTAATAAACCGCGCCACGAATCACATTTACCTTATTAATATTTCGAACGCGAGTCAATTCTTAACCTACTTCATAAAACACTTCACCTTGCCAAAGTACATCATAATTCGGCCGTGTTGCTCGCGATAAAATAAACCGTTCACTTAGAGCAATCGATGTACAGTCAATAAAGTTTACGTTATATAAAATAAACTCCCATCACTGGCTCAATTCGTTATTACAGTACACTGGTTTTTATTTTTTATATTACATTGGTGCATTGCAGTTCAAGCCACCGTGTGCTCGCCCTGTGGGGATCGACGACCTCGATTTGTAGATTATGACCAACCCTTAATAATTCAACTGACGTACGAGTACGTAGTTTTAATTTAGAGCAAACTTCGCTCTTGGCACTCCCCGTGTATTGCGCTACAATTAATAGTAATATGTAGGTACTGGTTTACTTGCTCATACTTGTTTATTAATGTGAACTACTGCGAACTTTTTCGGTGCTATCTCCTGTTTTAATTATTAATCAGATAATAATAATACAAACATGTGATGTGTATTTTTTATTTTTAATAACTATCTATAGAAGACGTATATCATTTTTTTAAAATATCAACGTATGCAAATATGCTTACATCGGTATCAAAAATCTTAAAATACCCTACTACCCTACCCTACCCTACGGTTAAAGTGTGATAGTGGCCATCAAACTACTTATAGTTCTTCATTTATATCGCCAGAAAAAGTTGCAAGTTTAAATTAGTGGTAATATCAGCCATAATCTTCTAATAATGGAGTCTTATAAGATCGGTGCCCTCTCTACATAAAACCGAACTAATTCCATGATATTAACAGTGGGGTTATTTTCGATTCTTGCGGCAAGAAGTCTATTATGCCTCATATTTTACTTATTTCAAAACGTAATATTTAAGACGAATAAGAAATAATTACGTTGACCTTTAAAATTATTATATACTTAGCGACATTATTATCATAAAGTGACAAACTATTTGATTGTAAATAATACTATTTTGATATTATAGAATATAATATTAATGAATACATTATTTAAATCATACATTTACCACGGTATATTATTCAGTAACATACCTAACTACCTTAAGGTAATCTTAATGAGATTGTTAATATGTAATTGATTATAACATGAATACGTAATTGAAGGAGAGTTCAATATTTCTTTATTTAGAGCTCGCCATAATTTTTTTATTTAGAGCGTTATTTAAAAATAAAGTTTTCTATTTACTTTAAAAATCATGTACAATATGACCTAGTAAAAATGCGGTAAATTGAGCTTATTTTTTATTATCTAAAATTTTTTACCGAATAATATTAGAACATTTTTAACATCAAAGTCTACTCAACGTCATTCAGCAATATTAAATATCACAATTAAAATTTGATTTCTAGAGGTTCCAAATAAACGCTCACACCTTAACACGATATTATTAATAACGTAAACTAAATTAATTCCACAATACACAAGCAAATATAAGTACATTTACATAATTTTCATCTCAATTCAATGTTTACTCAATAACAAGATCTCCTTAGTTTGTATAAATTATTATAGGGACGAGTTTATATATTTAGTCCGGGATACATCGCCCATTTTTGCAAGTGATTACTATCAAGCTAATTTTTCGTGAGTAGCTTTATTTTGATGAGATGCCCAATAATTTCATGTACAAAACTCTCGATTGTGGTAGCTACCAGAGGAAACAAGGATAAAATATTTTGATTTGATGGTTCTCAAATAATAATTACTAACTGAATGTTTTTTTTTGTTCAATCTCAAGATAATTAT
>CAJQZN010010540.1:0-11654 GCA_907164685.1 Colias eurytheme | reverse complement strand
TTTAAAAATTTAAAGTGCTATTGAAACCAACAAAAAATGACTAATTTATAAAAACTCCCGTACAAACGTCACAACCCAGCCCCGCGGATAAAATTACACCAGAAAATAGTGCATTAAATACATTGTAAGACTAACAGAGAGTAAAGAGCGGCTCATTAGCGAATCTCAGCCGACATAACAACATCGCGCTAAGCTGCACTGGATTCCGAATGAAATGTGGCCGCAAATCTCAACGGGATGTTAATTTTTCTACACTATCTTAAGGTTCTGTTGCACTGGTAGTTTGGATTTTCATGTGTGTTTTCAGATTTCATATTTTTAATATTTAGTGACGGTTTTCGTGGAGGATGGCAAAAAATTCATTTCATACAGAAGAAAAAAAAAGACATCCCCTCACTAGGTCTGCAAATCTTATCATATTGAAATTACCTACAAAAGGTACAATACGTATTATTTGAGAAAATGGATATTACTTTTAATATTTGAAATACCTTACTGGTTTATAATACCATCCCAAAAAAACCCATCAGTATTAAATTTCACCAGCTTGTCACCATAAATCTAAAAAGGCACGCAGACAACGATACCTTGGTTGTCGTTTTCTACCAACTCCATCTCTCTCCACTGACTCTGATCTCAAAATCTCCATGTGCACACGCCCTTACGTTCATAAAGACCATAATCAAGAACAAACGAGGCAAGATCCCGAATCTTAATACCAGCACGAGATCCGCCGTGCGGACGCCAAACGCCATTACCCACGACCTGATTTACACATTATTTACACCCATAATCGGAAGCAGGGCTTTATTTTTAACTGTACGTGATCTTTGTTCAAGCAATTGTTTTACGTGTTGAGAGTAGGTGCCAGATGGAAGCTAGTTCTCTAGTTCTTTGAACTTGTATCCAATATGAAGTATTTATTGTGATCAATTGGTTATTTTTCTGGTTCATGATTATTGGAATATAAGGGTTTGGGAGTTATACGAGGATTATTATCTGTTGATACCAAATATAAGTTTGATGAAATAGATCAGTTTACTGATTATATGAATGTTTGGGAGATTAAGAAGCTCTGTCGAGAATAATATTATTAAACTAAAAGAAATATGTACAAGTAGAAATAAAAGTATACAGCAAAAAGAAACGAAACTGGATTTAAAAACAAAAGGCAAAAATAAGTCAATATTTGTACATGTTTTAGGAAATAAGTAATACTGAAAAATAAATGCTTAAAATTTAAAAATAAAAACAACCAATAGCCGATCAGCAGTTCCAACAAAATAAGAAGTAAATGCGTGGACAGCACTCAAAAAGGTCACACATGAGAGCCTCTCGCCTTTGGAAATGTCTGCCAAGGAAGGTCAAAACTAAATCGATCACTGTTTCTATTCATTGAGGGGATTTACAGTATAAATTTTTCAGTTCTGGTCAATCTTTTTTGATAGTCCTGGATTCAATTTTGGCGAGTTATAAATCTTTATCTGTTTAAGAACAGATCTGATACTTTATCCATATTCGTTATTATTAAAAAAATTTAAAGTACAGTATGATTGTATTTCGTTCTGGTCACAAATCTGTAATTCTGGGAATGTACATGGCACACGTTTTTTTACCCTTATGATCTAAAATTGCCTTCTTTAATGTTTATGTTTAATTTGATAAACAATTTAGCAATGTCTCACAGTTGACCATATTACTTTTCACGCTCTTTTAAATCATTAAAAAAATGGTACAAATCTTTTTTATATAGTCCAGTCCATTCATTAAAATAATGATGGCCTTCGCTCTAATTAAAATGACATCTCCGTTGTGGCCTTGACAAACAGACGGACCGATGCGATGATGCGATCAGATTTATCTAAAAAAAGTATTTTTTCGACCTTACAAATCTTTCTAAGCAATGAAGTTAATGTAGGTACTTTACTATATACAAAATTAAGGTTTGTAAAAATAACGATTTCAACAAGCTTTAAATTTTGAAGGCAACTCAAACTTTATGCAAATTCGTGAGTCAGGTCAAGTTTAATGTTCGAGAGCTTGACAAATAATGTAAAAGATTTAAGGCCTAGCATAAAACAGAAAGATCTGTAAAAAATCGTGATCTTTAATGCAATATGTAAATAATAATATCAACAATTTCAATCATTTATCAGCAACTTCAAAACTAAATTACTCGACACTCAGAAGTACCTAACCTTATTGTAAGGAAAATCATTAATGAACGTGAACCTGTATTTATGTTTGCACATGCTGTAAACAAGTATTGAGTAATAATGTTTTTCTCATTTCAAATTACTGAATTATTGACGTATGTTTGTTTACTTGGAAAAATTCGCTGAAATCAAAACATGCCTTTCATTGTTTATAAACTAATAAAAATAATGCACGCTTTAAACGGTACTGCGACCCAAATTTCGAGAGGTCAATCGACAATCAGTCATTTATTTATGTAATTAAGTCATTTCAAAAACAAGCTGCTTCCTTACAAGCCTTAAAATTTATAATGACGGAAGAAACGCAAAGATCTATTTACGAGGAACATCTTTATAAATTATACAATTTTTAAAAGCAATTTATTCATATTATTTAAGACGCAATTAAAAAGAGTAATAATCCACCAGCTAAACATTAAGCTTAATAATGTTCTGATCAAATAACATTTAACGAACCTTTGCAATCTTCAACGTTAAAATCTAAATCGTTCTCATGAAATCAATCAACGTTGTTCACTTCATTCCGGCGACCTTACACAGTTTCATAAAAAGCTAAAATCCTTGCAACCACTATAATAGAAGCCGTATAACCCACATGCAGTTTACTGTGTGAAATATTGCGTAGTAAGTCACTTGGGAATGTTAATGAAGACATAAATAATAGCTTGGGCGTGGGAAAGTGTTCAAATTGTGCTAAATTATTTCTGAAAAGCCAGTGTTATGGTCACTTCAAGGTGAAGGTAGGGTTAAGCAATGGAGTTAACAAATGGTCCTTTGAGACCACGATGGAAAAGTGGGATATCTTTGCTGTCTGTTAGTTACAGAAGAGTCTGCTCTTTCAATAAAAATTCACGTCTTTCTAGATTGTCTTTGGACCTCGAAAACATCTTCAAACTGAGTATTTATATACCGGTATGTTTTTTTTTAATGTATGTACACCGATTACTCCGTGGTTTCTGAACCGATTTACGTGATTCTTTTTTGTTCGATGCGGGATGGTGTCGAATTAGTAGTTTTTATTTTATGAGCATTTTTGTCTGCATTTGTAAATGTTGCAAGTGCAAGTTTGAAGTCGGTTGTTTTTAACGCAGTTATTGACTTGTTAAATGCTTGTGTTACTTGTTCTTTAAGGTTATTACAAACACCAAATTCCTCGTCATCTCATACAGAAAAAATCTGGCATTTTATCAAGCCTAGACATATATTTTTGAACCGTTTTAAACGGCTATCCATAACGATTCACTAAGATTAGCTTACGTCCCTCGGGGCAGCATCCATACGTCAGATAGCCGAACGATATTGCGATAACAAATGGTCATGCTCCCATTATTTTTGTCATAAATTACACTATTGTTCTTGAAAGGAATATAAGAATACACACATATATGTACTCCGCAATAATTCTGTGATATTGATTTAAAATACAGACCTAGGTTATTGAAGACTGTTTCTGAAGACACTGTGTCAAAATATTTGCTGGGACTCACGTCGAACGCTGGGGGTTGTGATGGAATAAATTTGAATATGCTGCTGCTTACTCTGCCTCACACCTTGAAACCTATAACACAGATTATTAATGGCTCCATTTTGACGTCGACGTTTCCCGATTTGTGGAAAAAAGCATTGGTTCGGCCTCTGCCTAAGAATCGTAACCCTGTTTCATTCAAGGACTTGAGGCCGATAAGTGTTTTGCCGTGCATGTCGAAGGTATTGGAGCGGGTTGTTTGTAGGCAACTTACGGAGTTTATTGAGAACAATAACTTGCTTCCCGTATTTCAGTCTGGTTTTAGGAAATGCCATAGTACCACAACAACTCTGTTGGACGTAACGGACAATGTATTGGCCGCTCAGGATAAGGGTATGTGTACCATCCTTGTGCTGCTTGATTTTTCCCGAGCATTTGATTGTATAAGTATTCCTTTGCTTCTGTCGAAACTGCGTTACTATGGCTTTAGCCATAGCACAGTACACTGGTTTCACAGTTATTTATACAACCGTCAGCAGAGTGTCGAAATCAGATTGGATGATGGTAGCTCCGTATTTTCAGATTTTGGTCTTCTTGATAGAGGTGTTCCCCAAGGCTCTATTCTGGGCCCCATCCTATTTATTTTATACTCGGCCGATATAGTTAATTCAATAAAAAAGTGTAAGTTCCACATTTATGCCGATGATACTCAGGTTTATATTTCTTTCTTTCCGAATGATTTTGATAATGCTATAAAACACTTGAATGATGACCTTTCACGTATTGCAGATTGGGCTGACACAAATGCTTTGGTGTTAAATCCTGATAAGACAAAGTATATGTTATTCGGTGCAAAAAAGTATATCACATCTATGCCACCTTTTGATGTTAAAATCGTAGGTAAGACAATCCAGAGAGTTTACGAGGCGCGCAATCTAGGTCTTTATGTAGATAGCTCACTAAGATATCAGAAACATATCACTAACACAGTTAGTAATTGCTTTTTCCGTTTAAAAACTTTGTATAGAGTGCGTCCATACCTGTCGGAGGACCTTCGAGTGCGTTTGATAGAATCTTTGGTTCTATCTAAACTTAATTACGGTGATACTGTCTACGGTCCACGTCTCATGGCCAGAACCGAAAGGCTCGTACAAAGAGTACAGAATGCGTGTACGCGCTACTGTTACACAATTCCACCTCGCAGTCACGTCACGCCATTCTTAAATAATCATGGAATTCTCAAGCTAAAGGCAAGGCGCCAATTGCATCTGGCGTCTCTTATGTTTGGGATTATCAAGACGCGTACGCCCATTTACCTTTATGAAAAGTTAAACTGGACAACCAATAATCGGGATGTTGCGTGCAGAAGTTGCGCTCAGCCACTTATTATTCCTCAGCATAGATCGACTACTTTTAGAGGCAGCTTCCGCTATGCAGCATCAAAAATATGGAACGACTTGCCCCCACCGATTAGGTTATTGGTTAATATTAACACGTTCAAGAAACACCTTAAAAACTACTTGATCGATGAGCAGCGTAGGATAAGCTAGTGTCCAGTTTCTGTTTCTGTTTTCGTGTTCTGTTCTCTCACTGAATTTTATTATTATATTTGATGTGTTTGTAGCTTTGGACAATGTTCTTTATTTTAGGCCTGCGTGTAATTTAATATGATATAATGTAATGTATATATGTACCTATATCTGTTTTATTGTATTATTTTATTATATTATTTTATAATTATATGTGATATTTATATATATGATTTTCATACACTCAAAATGCACTACCTACTTATTATAAACACTATTTTAATTATTATTATCATTGCGTCGTCTCACGTCCGTGAGTCGGATCTTAAAGGGATCTTGTTGAAAACCAGCGCCAGGCATAATATGCCTGGCACATGCTGAACTTGGTCCTTTTTGGCGATACGGGGGCACTTTCATATTACATTGATTTATTTTTTGTTTTATTTTATTATTGTTTTCCATTTCTTTTTTGTATGTTTTTGTTTTGCTTTTATTAATGTTTTGTGATGATTGTGTCTTACTGATTGCCGAATAAACGTATTTTCTTTCTTTCTTCTTTCTTTCTTTCTTTCTGAAGACACTAGCTGTTGTAAAGAAGCAGTTCTTAAATGTTCATTTTTCTTCGGTTCAAGACCTTTATAAGAACTTTAGGTATCAAGGACTATCATTAAGCTTTGAAAAGGCCAAATATGGAGTAATTCAATCTCAAAAAATTGTAAAGGTTTATTATGTTGTCCCTAAATTAATGAAATTCTTGCAAAAATGGTCCTTCGAGTTTCGTAACACTAGCCAAATTTGATATTTAAAAATATTCACGTATTAAATATCAAAATTCAGACCACGTCCTATTCCTAACGAGTATGGCTGCGAATAGTACAATTAGTAATAAAATACACTCTGATGAACTAATTAAGAGGAACAGCGATTAGTGTGTGGACACGTGCGCCATCTTGAATTTGCGCTGAAATTAGGAACAGGGAAATTTTAAAAGTTCCTTAGTTAAACCGGTCAAGTGCGAGCTGTGTTTAGTACGATGTTAGTTACTGGGCCTTAAATGTTTAAAAGATTTTATAAGTAATACATAAATGATAATGTATTCAATCTATGTGCTAAATTGCCGAATATTTTTAATTAAATTTAACAGATTACTGAAACCAGTAAACCAGTTACGAAAATCATTTTTATTCGCATAGCACTGGATTATCAAAAGTTAAATTAATTGAGTGCCTCCTTTTTCAAGTAGGTTGAACCAGTTTTAATTTAATTTGAAAGAGACTGGTCTTCAAACGTCAACAGTTCAAACAAACCGCAGACGTGTTAATTACACAGATTAGCGAAACACAGAGACCATTAAAACTATTTTGTGCAATAAACAAAAATTGGCGCTAATTTTTGCAAGTCTAATGACCGAATGGTACGCGGTTTCGTAATGAATCCTAATTTTTAGATAATTTGATTTGTTATAATAACATAGTTTACTTACAGTAGTTAGTACTAGTGTATAGCAATTTATTTGAATATTGACTTATCTTAAATGTGTGATGTTCAATCAAAAAGACATGACATGCTGTGTGTGCAATTTCACTCGCAAAAGCCCGCTCATAGTGCCAACTTTCATCAAAATCTGATCACTACTTTTGGCGTGAAAGTTCATCCCAACAGCTAAACTTACTCATTTGTAATATTGAGTCATATTGTAACTTATTTGTTTACATGACATTCCCAAAAAGGCTTTTTTTATTTTGTCATGTTCTTGATAAACTATTTGAACCAATTTACAAACAACTTCACACCACCAAAACATACCATGCGAATTATTACACCCTTGGAAATCCTTTTCTGGACTTTCGTATAGTTTTGATAATTTTAAAATTTAGTAGGAACTAACATTCAAATGGAGTAACATTCAATGTTTATTCATTATATTGAAGGTGCATCCGAAGAATAAAGTAAAATTTATAACACAGAATTATTTTTATATCTAGCGCAAGCTTTATGTGACTTTATGTAATATGCAGTCGTTGAAAAATCTTACGAACAGGTACAGTTTACTAGATAAAAAAAAATATACCGGCCGAATTGATAACCTCCTCCTTTTTTTGAAGTCGGTTAAAAATGGCAATAATTAAAAATTACGACGTCTATTGTGTTAATTAAATTTCCAATAATAATAATTAATCAGACGAGCTTATTCAACACACTTATTAATTTATTTTTCCTACGCTTCATCTAAAATCGTTCAAGATTTTTGTGACTGGCCTAGTCTTGTACGATTCTACGAAAAAGCCGGTAAAAAAACAATATTAATTAGTGTTCCAAATTAGAAACAGTTCATTGGTGACCTCTCAAGCGTAAGGGCCTCAGAGGGCCCTACACTTTTCCAACACATGCAACTTTTATAATGAATTGCTCGATCAAACTGGATTTTAATTGGCTTTGCTGCTAGGACTTTGGACTAGTCTGCTTTAATGGGACGTCCTATTTGATAGTTGGACGTGGAAGTGATTTTGAGTGATGAATTTGTAGAAGCCATTTTTCCTGTAACTGTAAAATCATTTTGATGAGATGTAATCTTAGTCAATTGTTTGTGATTATTTTTACAAGATTTTCAAATTAATAAAGATTTTAATAAAGTTAGATTTGTAAGTTGGTAAATTATTATGTTTCTGTATTTTGATGATTCAAAAGCGAAGCTTAGCGAAGTCTTGATAAATCTTATATATAAAAATGAATCGCAAAATGTGTTGGTAAGCGCATAACTCGAGAACGGCTGAACCGATTTCGATAATTCTTTTTTTATTATATTCCTTGAAGTACGAGGATGGTTTTTATGTAGAGAAAACGTAAATATGTACCACGGGCGAAGCCGGGGCGGACCGCTAGTAATATATAAATGTTTGTATTCGAGTTTGAGCTGTAA
The DNA here is from genome assembly GCA_907164685.1 of Colias eurytheme. Lineage (NCBI taxonomy): Eukaryota > Metazoa > Arthropoda > Insecta > Lepidoptera > Pieridae > Colias > Colias eurytheme. The sequence goes on along the minus strand of CAJQZN010010540.1, from coordinate 3,524 downwards.
AAATATGTATTTAGAATTCAAATTTATAACATCAACAAACAAACAAAGAGGTTCGCATGCTTCACTCGATAAATATATAATTCCTCTGATATATATAAAAATAAATAGATTCTAGTCACCTACACCTATTAACATCTTGACCTAGTCGGCTGGCCCGATGACAAGTCAAGGGGCAGAGTTGCTGACAGCAGGCCTTTTAGATTCAGGCCTAATGAAGTACAGTCTTATGTGAAATTGGGTGAAAAATTATCGGCAAATGTGCTGATAAAGGATTAAATATCAGCGCTTTCTGCTTTATGTGAAACATAGTCGTGTTCTGTTTTGCGTTGATAGGTTATGCGAAGTGGTCTGTAGTTGCGTAGTGTTTTACAAGCTTTTGCGTTATACGAATTTTTTAGTGACCCTTTGCCGCTTAATTTAAGTTTTGTTCTATTAAGCTATTGCATAGCTTCTATCGCGGGCCTTGAGCGCGGGGACCGAATCGAGAAATTTCGTAACGAAAAAACCTCACGCTCCCCACTCCGACGGGCTCGGAGGTGTGGCTTGAAGGCATAGCATGCAATAGCTTTACCGTGGCAGTCTCCGAGTGCCACACGTCTTTTTTATTTGATTGATGTAATTGTACTGTTTAGAAAGTGATTAACTGTTAAAGGAAAGACATATCACTCACTTTTTGTTAGTGAGTTTAAAAATGATGATTGACGAAATTTACAGAGACTTAACTCATTACAAATAAACTCTGTAATACAAAGTGCATGTGCATAAAATAATGTTGTTAAAATTCCACATTACCAAGCAATTTCAATTGAAATCGTATTAATTTACCCATGAAATTGAGTTTATATTGTGCACTGTGTCAATAACGCAATAACAACGTACAACATTATTCTCAATGTTACCGGCCGAATAAATCTCACGATAACTAATAAAGTGTCGAAATAACTCATTCACACTTCCCGCTTGCGTGCCAGGAACAAAAACCCTACATTTTAGTGTAGCAATTTCACACTCATTTGTGGAACTAATTATTTCGTTACGTTATTTACATATGACGTGAGAAGTAGTAGAAGAAACACATTTTCGATATTCGATTTTTCTCACAAGGAATATTTTTGCAAACATTTTTAATTAGCGCTGATAAATGGGCTATCTAACACCGAAAGAATTTATCAAATCGGAACAGTAGTTCCCGAGATTAGCGCGTTCAAACAAACTCTTCATCTTTATAATATTAGTATAGATTGCACAAACAAACTACATCTTTATATTAGTACAAATTGGACCTTATATGTTGGCAACACGTAAATTTGTAAAAGTTAGGTTCAGTAACAGTTACGATGCATAACGGCTGATAAACGGCTTTCTGATTTGTTGGATTTGTGCCCCGAATGGAATATCTATTAAAATATCTGGAAATGCACAAAAAATTATAATGAAAATTTATGTAGCGGTACGCTCGGTCAGCTAGTTTTAACAAATATCCCAAATCTATATATTATTCGCAATGGTTCGTCATCTCGCGCATAATTTAAATTGCAGATTTGCCTAATGCATTTCATTATGTTGTTTATTATTTTGCGTTGTATTGTTATATTGTTTTACTTTTCACTGAATGTCTATGTATGCAAGTTAATCCTCTGCACGTGTGAAGGGCCTAATCGGATAGGATGGCAGTATACTAAACTGACAAATTGACTTTATAAAGAGTATAACTATCGATTTTTTGCCAATTCTGCTCAATAACAATGCAAGTCAAACCCATACATGATAGGTATTTACCTGTAAAAGTTAACTTGAATATAATGTTTTCGAATAACGGTCCTACTAATAAAATGTTACCCATTCGCTATGCAATGGATTAGTTATTGCAATAACCTGTCTTGTTTTTATGATTGATTTTTCATGTGAGCAAGAGCAAGACACAGCTATGGTAGAAAATGGTAGAAATGTATCCGTTGTTTAACTTTTTATTAGTAAGGCCGTTAGAGTATATTAATAAGTCACGTATCGCATGATTCTCCATGTGCACCAAACCTCTTGATACCTACAAAACCAAACATTAATAATAAGTGGCTTAATCTAAAAAGCATTATAATATTTCTGCACTAGAGGCAGCCCTGTACCCGGATGGCTGCCAACTCGCTCTTGGTCGTAGCCTTTAAGAACTAATGCCGCATGCCTTCCGGTACTTTGTTTAGCGTTTTGTAGGCATGCTAACTTTTAACAAATTTGCGAATGCTTGAAGTTGGAAACTTTAGATTGCCTTTTTACAATCGTTTAGCTTTTCTTATGGAAGTATTGTTTCTGTTTTGTTCATAAAGCGCGTTTTTAAGTATTTTTTAGTGTTATGGCTTATAACGAAATTTATCTTTACCTATATAATATTTTATTATCTTACTTACACTACTCGTAACTCAAAAATGGTTGCATAGTTTTAATCATTTAGGGTTGGTGGACTGATATCCTTTTGATTTAAGATGATAACAGTTATTTTTTTTTAAACTACACAAGGAACTAGGAAGGCGGCCTGTTTGTAGCCTGGGCGGGCGGCTGGTGTTTTAAAATTAGTGAAATCAAACGATAAACATTTTTAACGTTCTTAATGACGGCTTATAAAGATATTAATATTTAATTCATGTATAACGCAATGGTTTCATTCACTTACACCGCATGAGTGAGAAAAACAAACTAAGCAAATGTTGAAGAATTTATTTTCCCCGCCTTATCTTTCCGAACGAGTAAGTGACGCATTGAAGCTTAAACCGATCACTTGTTGCACATACAACACTTTCCTTATTCCTTGTTCACTTTTGTTTGTTTGGCACAATCAGATATAGTTCATGGGATATAAAGACATTATTATATATATATTTATATTTTATTATATTTTTGAACGTGTCTGTATTGCAATTGCAGAGTTAAGAATATTCAGTATTCTTAGCTCTGCAATTGCAATACTTAATGTCTTTGTATTTTTACGCGATTTCATTTGAATATATTTAGATATATTTATGTGGGCTTCTTATGCATAATAATTTTAACATTGTTATATTTTGTTAGAGCATTGGTATTAAGTTTTTTCTGCTTACAATATCACAATTACGGCGTGCTAACGATAAAGATAGACCACCAGGAAAAAATATTTTTATTTAAACGAAATGTCCATTTTATACATTTACTTTGAATTTATTATTAAATGAAATGTTATATGACCAGTCTTAATGTTTCTTTACTCCTAATTTACAATACATAAAACTATTTTTTTAAACTAAAAAAGAAGAAATATAAATTATTTAGAGGTACTACTTTTGCGTCACCTATTTTAAAATTAATTATAAATCTACAAAACATGTTCTGCCTTGAATACCATGCAAAAAATATACAAGAACATAATGATACTACGAGTGGCCCTATTAATATTCCATAAACTCGATTCCAAGCCCTCCATCGTGCACAAACCCAACTGTAAATCTCTTTCAGGACGAGCTTAAAAGCTCTTGACATGCGCTGCTCCTTCCCAGCTC
>CAJQZN010010538.1:0-13488 GCA_907164685.1 Colias eurytheme | reverse complement strand
TCCTTTGGTGCTCAACAATTATCAGAGGATCCTTTCATGCTTACTTTTAAGATACAAGGTCAAGTTTATCATTTGATAGGATCCCTTTTGCCTGAAGGCCAACCTAAGTTTCTTCAAATATATTTTGTATTCGACTACAACGAATAGTCGAATACAAGAAATCAATATTTCTCGAATTTAAGGGGATTACTATGGTCAAAACCGGAAAACACCTTATACATATTGAATTTTGTTGAGGAAACTGTTGGTACGATTGTCTTAAAAAAAATATATGTGATACTCAAGGATATAATTAACAAAGTGTATTGTTTACTTTTCAGTTTAGAACGGCCTAAACATAAAAAAAATACATACAAATCAACCCCTTTTTGAACATAAAACGCATTTTGTTAGGAAAACGGCTACATATTTATACATGAAATTTATACCAAAAAATATGTTATGATATTTGTAACAATTTGTATTGATTGTTTTTTCAATTTTCATTATTATCGTTAAATTATCAAGAAAAAACTCGAATTTATAATAAAACCCACATAAAACCTCACCTCTATTGCATATTTTCGACGAAATTTGACGGTGTCAGTTCGACTCGGACGGGGGACTGTACGTGCGGTTTTTTTTGCAAAATAACGCTAAAATTCACCGAATTGAATGTTTTGTTAAATTAAACCAGATTGTAATAGGTATTTACATGAGCAGTTCATGAAATGAAAGTTAAAAATAGGTATGTAAAGATATAAAAATCTGTTTGTAAATTAGTTTTGTTTTTGAAAGGCGTCATTGAATAATATCCAGTGTTGATAATTTTTGACAGTAAAATATTATCAGAAAACACATACCTACCATATTACTTGCTCTGTGATACCTACCTATAAAACAGTAACCAGATTTTCCCTGTGCCTTGAATATTTTTTAAAAAAGATTAATTGCTGTTCTATCGTATATTTTAAGGGTCCATAACAATCCAAAGCCGGGAGATACTGACACAAAATTTTGGGTCATTTGTAACCGGATGGCGGATCTACAGTGGTCTTAGTACGCAATGACAAAAAGAAAAATCATGGTCAGAACAGTGGTACCGGCAGACTGGTCGCGTGGGCTCGTCGAACTCGTCGGATAAATTACGGAAGGCAAACGATTTGTAACACAAAAATTTTAGGATTTACCGATAGCCCATAAAAAAGAAGTAGGCGGTAGTGTCATGCCATACTTTTCCGGTGTAATTTACAGCCCACAATACCGACGTGAATGCGTTGATTTAAAAAAAAATCAACCATTTGTACCAGGCTAATTTTTGCACAGGTAATCATAGTCCAGTAGCCATGTACGAAAATCGCCATGCCATACTTTTCAGACAGTTCCAAATGGTCGCCATACCGCCGAAAATCAGCAATTTTTTTTAAAATTGTATAAAATCATTTAATTTTATATTATTGTATAAAATCGTAGGAAAGTCAAAACTGACATAAACGTATAGCAACATTTTTAGCCGACGCCATTATAGGACGAAATTCTCAATTCAACTGAATTTTTTGGTTTTTTTCTCAATTCAACTGAATTTTTTGGTATGTTTGGTTCCGTTACCTCCGCACTTTTAACTGGGTGAACCGATGATTTCTTCTCCACTAATATTATAAAGAGGAAAACTTTGTTTGTTTGTTTGATTGTAATGAATAGGCTCATAAACTACTGGACCGATTTTAAAAATTCCGTTCACCATTCAAAAACTACATTATCCACGAGTAATATAGGATAGGTTTTATCCCGGAAATTCCACGGGAACGGGAACTATGCGAGTTTTTCAAAAATTAACCCCGAACTAACTACAAAATACATAACAAGTCGAAAAAAACGTGATTTCTTGTCCGTTCCCCTATTTTTTTCGGTGTGTGTAGGTTGCATGCATATATTCCTACTAGGTATGAAGAGATATACAGAGAACGCTAAATACATTTGCCTGGTCACCATTACCATTCGATACACCATGACATGGTAGAGGCCGTTCTATAGAATTACGTCAAATAATGTACTCCATCTTTTATATCTCTGTAGGTGAGATGTTCTCCACCCTAGCCATCATCAGGTCTCCAGAATATAGTAGAGTCCGTGTTGAATAAAATTAATTTCTAAATCGGTGTTTTCTTAACTGTTCCCCACTCTAGAACTTATAATTACTTGCTTAGTCATCTTAAGGTCTCCAGAATGGGTCATGTAGTAGAGACTTTGCTTATAACTAGACATCGGATTATATGCATTTGCATTACGGCGTTAGTGCATATTTTAGCCTTTTTCCCCAATCGTGCATATTTCGTTAAGTAGCGGGAGTTTTGATTGGTCGACTAACCTTTAGTAACCAATCAGAACGCTCAGCAAGTAAACAAACCCTATTTTGGCATGGTAAAATGGCAAAAAATTACAAAATGGAGCCCATTTTAAGTAAATTTTGAGCCATTCAAAATAGGGCTAGATAGCCCCTTTTGGGGCTAAAAACTTAAAACACGGGTTGAATTCCAAAAAAGGGCTAGATTTAGCCCGGCAAGATCTAAGGTGGCAACACTGGGCTCGCGGGTGACAAACGTCACAAATTTGCGCTCGAAAATTTGTTAAAAATTAATTGTATATTGGCACAAAAACTATTCTTAATTTCAAGAAAAATTTCAATGTTTTTGTACAATCTTTGATTTAAATATATAAAAATAATAAAGGTTTTTTGATTTTGTATTGTGCATATTTTAGGCATATCAGTAGTTTTTAGTGCATATTACGGCCTTTTTTAGTGCATATTTGCATGCATATTTTGGCATTTTGTTAGTGCATATAATCCGATGTCTACTTATAACGGTTAATGTTGAAAGATGAGTCTTCCTACATTACACAATATTTACTATAAATAAATGTAATATGTTACTGCCTCTCAGAGAAAACATAAATTAGGTAGAAACCAACTAACACATTACGATACAATACGATACAGTATACAATTCCATAATCTTTGGTCACTTTTACTTCAACAACGATGTATATTTATAGAGGGCGGTTTAAAAAACAAATTCAAATGTAGTGACAGAATCATAAAGGTCGTTGAACCGTGTAATTGCCTTAAAATATTACAATTTTTCCTACAGTAGGGCGACGAATGTATTTTCGCATAGTAACGGAGGGGAACTCGCGGGGGGTCAAGTGATGCGGGCCACGTACCACAAACATGCTTAGTTTGTTGTACCGAGCGCGAAAGAAAGTCATCGTGTTTTTAGTAAAATTACTATGTAAACTAACGTAATTTAATACTTAGGTACATATTATATAATGATGCGCTCAAACTGTTAATCTACATTTAATTTAGATTATTATTTGAATTACTAAGTAATGTAGAATTTAAATCAAATTCATGTTTTCCTCAGATTTTCGATGTCCTCCGATTTTAAGATTTTCTTATCAGAGTATTCAATTTTAATGTAGTTTATTTTTATAAGAGACAATTAAGAACATTCAAAAATAAAGTGTCACGTATTTTTTTTAAACGACGAATGACGAAAAACGACGTAATCGCGGACGAAGTCGCGGGCAACAGCTAGTATATGATATACGCGCAATCATCGAATTAAAAAGATTATTAAAAACAAGTAGCATAACAAGCTTGATCTAAAATATTATGTCCTTTAATCTGAAATGAATTCTACGCAATTTTCCCTTATTCAGCATGCATGATTCAGATGTGGTTTACCCGAGGCCTGGACAGTAGGAATAATTGCAGTAAAGATTTATGCAAAAAGTTATTAGCGACACCACACATGTAATTACCCACAATCCTATTGCAGTAAAATATGAGTAATAATTATAGGTTTTAATTTATATGGAATTAAGTAGGTGACAATTGGAGCTGTGTAGTGTGGAATGAAAAAATGTAACATACCTGGTATTTTTTAAAGTTATAACTACCCCAAAAGATTTCTGTTTTAAAGTATTTTTTTTAAATAAACGTATCAATTACAATCTACATATACAATTATATGTGTAAGTAATATGTATAATTTAATATTTATTTGAGAACCTCACCTTCAACCAACTTGACGACGACATTGACGGCCAGTTCGGGTCTTGCACTCGAACTATACCAACGTCATTCTCATGAGATGGGATTTGTCCCACCTCTTCATCCGCCATACTCAATAGGTATGTTGTATAATGATTGAGTCCGAAGAAATCAGCTGTTCCTTTTATAAATTCCACTTCTTCAGGTGTGAATTTTGGTAACCGGGAGCGGGAATAATTTTGTTGTCGGCTCTTCTCGTCTACTAATTTAATTAATTCTGGAGGGTAATTGCCTTCACTCGAGTATATTGGATGCGCGTACCAACCCAACTGTATGAAAGGTTATTGATATAAATATAATGGACCATTTTTTCGTAAAATGTACTCAACTGAATTTTATCAAGACATTCATTATACCTACAGCTTGTTGAAATTATAGAATATATAGAAAAATACATTCTTACGTGAGTTCTCAGATATAATTCAGCCGCTTTAATATCACTGGTAGAATTCGTTTTCGGTTCAGCCCAGTTAGAATCTAGGGACATTCCAATCTTGCCTAAAACATATAAATAAAGATATTATTGATCCATATAATAACATTGTATAAAGTCATATATTGTCTACTTATTGCTATTTTTATTGGTTTGTTATTATCATTGTCAATGACTGCATGCCATGCGGTGTCAAACCAGTTTGTAGATAAAGCGGAAATGTTTTACCCGACAAAATATACAGATATGTATCTATTTATGAATTCTTACCTCCGTATACAGGCCGGTACTGTCTGTTGAACAAGTGGTATACGCTGGCATGAGCTTTCAAAAGATTGTGCGTACATAGATACTCAGCAATGCCATGTCTGTTGATCGCTGGTGCCCTGTATGTCCCACCGTAACCTTCTAAACAAGTCTGCATCGGCTCATTGAAAGTCACCCAGTATTTAACCTTATCAGCGAAGTTCTCAAACAAAACATTAGCGTAGTCCGTGTAATAATCGACTATGTGTGCGTTTGTCCACCCTCCGATATCTTGGAGCCTCTGCGGGAGATCCCAATGGTATATCGTTACCATCGGGGTAATTTTATACTTCTCGAGTTCATTTATAAGATTACGATAATACTGAATGCCGAGGTTGTTCACACCGTTCGCTAGACCGTTGGGCAATATCCTGGGCCAAGAAATAGAGAAACGATAAATGTCAACGCCCAGTTCATGGATCATCTCTGCGTCACGTTTGTATAAGTGGTAGGAATCAGCGGCGACCGCAGGAGTGGACCCATCTCTTACGAAGCTTCGATTTGTCTTGACTAAATGGTCCCATATACTTTCAGTCTTACCTAGACAAACAAATAAAATAGGGTAAAAATAATAGTGGTTGTATAAAATCCGGTATAGGAACTAGTAGAGCCACAAGTAGAGCACACTGCATGACGTCCATACTTAAATGCCATGCAAAGAACTCTAAATTATTAATTTGAATACATATTATATTTTTAAGAATGTATTATGATCTTAATCTTAATCTTAAGATCTATGTCATAGCAAAAGCAAAATACCAATTGTGAACCGAATACCTTTACCTTCCTTTCTTACATATCGCATATTTTTACAAGGATAGACTACTGGAGCAATTTAAATCAAGTACTCAGGCATCTGCCTGAGTACTTTGCGAACTAAGTCGCGAGTAAAACTTGTTTCTTTTACATTGACATTTAAGAAAAACCCCCGGGAACCTTTGCAATCACTAATGTGAATAATTTGTGGTTACTGGATTACAGGTTGTGTTTTTATCACCGACATAATATGAATATTTATATTCGAAATGAACTTCGTATCACCTGCATTTATATATTCGCGAAAAATATATTCCGTTATTTACAGATACTTGGGTGATACTGTGGTGATACGAAGCAATTACTTATGTTTTCTCACCCTTCAAACTTAATTCACGAAAATTTGGAAACCAAAAAAGCTAAATCGGTCTAGCATTGCAATTGGTTGATGTATTTATTTATCTTCTAGATTATAATAAAAAAGATATATTAGAAATGCCAAATACAACAGCAATATAATACAGGATGTTATAAAATAAATAAAATTACCATCCTCATCCCAAGCACCCTCTATTTGTATGGCGGCTGTGGAAACTCCAAAGACGAAATTTTTCGGAAAAGTGTAATTTGACTTCGGTCCACCCGAAAAATTTACCGCCTCACTATAACTAAAACAAAAGGAAGCAAATTAAATCGCAAAAATTACAAGAATAAAAATTAATTTTATTTTGTAAATGTACATTTTTTAATTAAATACCAATGTTCAGTGTCGTCACCACTAACTTTTGAATTTTAAATTTTTTTTACTCGTAAAAATTTTACTTGGATATCAAAATCTAAATTTGTATACAAATTTTGTGAGTTTCAATAATTTATTTTTATATGAAAACTTCAATAAATGAAACAAAAGATTTGCTATGTACTAATAAATAATACATTTAAGATATTATAGGTAGATATAATAATATTATAGTACAACAGATTTTCAAGCTGTTGAATGTAAGTAACAGTTAAGATAATCATAAATTACAAAATGTTTTTTTGGTTAATTAACTTTATCCTGTATAATTCCACAGCAGAAAAGAATTAACAACGTCAAATAAGAAATAACAAAAGCTTTATTTTTATACAACAATTATTATCACGTCATTAGATTTTAAATTCACTTTTTCATTAAATTTTGTTTATCTTATCTTAATATATATAAATCTCGTGTTTGTCGGTTTAGGAGTCCATTGAGGAATTTCGATCCAACTTGAGAGATAGGATAGTTTAAACATGTAGGTACCACGGGCGAAGCCGGGGCGGACCGCTAGTACTTTATATGTTTATATCTTTACATATACAATACATTTTTATAAACACAACATAAATAAGGCATGCAAGCAAAAAATATGTCCTACAATGATAAGGATATCAATTAACTATTGAATTCTTGACATAGACATTTCACGGTCTCATATTGTTTAATGTTTATGTCCTTGACTTACGAGTTTTAACATGTATGTTAGCATGTAAATAAAAAATTGTCATACCTGCTTATTTTTTATTCACATTTGAGACGTATTTACAATTCAATTTTATTTGAAACTTTCGGCTCGCCTGTTCCACTTAGGTAGATTAGGTACTTAATATTTAAAAAATATATATTATCCTAATCCCAACGGGGATAAATCAAACTAACAATTTTTTAAAAACTAATTAATATTTAACAATTTATGCACACTTATAAAAAACATATGTTCATTTTTTTTTATTTGAAAGATAACGACAGTGTCATCATGTCCTCGAATTATTTTCGCGTTTTTAAAAGAATATTGATACAAGTGAATCTAAAAAATTACTTCATGTGTAAATACTAATTGTTCGTTATTCGTAAAGAAAATAATGAATATTAGAGTTTATATGGGAGTTAAAAATTTCTATAAGTATCAAACAGGTATCCAAGACATACTGAAGTCTGAAATAACATTATTGTATATTCAAATCAATATGAAAAAATATTGAAAATACGTGTACGTGAATATAAATGAGAGTATATATGTTTTGTGTTTCCTTTGTACCTTTATTATCGAAGTAATTGCAAAAGCACAATTTAAACGGAGATTATCATTTACGATACCATCGTATGATCAAATGATAGCATAGATAATTTAAGGCTAAATATAACAGGTCGTGTTATAAGTAACATTCATAGGGAAATCCTTCGACTGTCACCTGAACATTTACGGAAAAGCAAACTCACAGACCATAAGGTTAACGTAATACAAACACACGCAAATAAATAACGGCTTTCTATTAAAACATGATAAGGATAAAAGTTGCTTGCTCAACAGTGGCCTTAGTTGCTATAAACTTTATTGCACCTTGCTCTCGTGATCAATTTAAAACCTTTTGCCATTGACACACGAATAAATTAACTGCGTTTTTATAATTATTGCATTTTTACTTTTATCTCTATTGCTCTACATTTTATTGTGTTTCGTATAATTAAAGCATTATACAGTCAATTGAACTTGCATTAAAACGTTTTAGTGACAAGCAATGGCTTTGCTATAAAGAGACCTGCAATAAAAATATAATAAACAATGCAACATAAAACAAGTCGCTAAATACTGTTTAATCCTTAAGATAACGTTTGTTTGCACTTAAACGATATTCAAATAATATTTCGCATACAATTTCAGGTGCATTGAATTTAAAGTAATATAACTGTTTGGGAATCTACTATATTTTGTTTTAGCAAACGGTGTAGTTTTATGTATTCTGTGGTGGTAATTATTCTTTATCTATACCTATAAAACACTAATATTTCCCAAGACTCAACGCACGCAAAATTTTTCAATGCACAGTCAAAATTATAGATTTCAAAGTTTATGTGATACTAACATTTTTTTAAATAGTTTACTGACTTATAAATTATTATTTTGTATTAGTTAACACGTATATAGCCTTCGATTCAAGGGTGTGACGAAAATCATATTTGATCAATTGTGACCGTCCTTTGTTAAAACTTATTTTTTTAAAACTATATAATACTACTACCTATATAACAATGAATTCACTAGATAAACATAGGTAGTACATAACTATTACAAAGCTTATTAAAATTAAAAGGTCACTGACTTCTAGCTTAAACTCAGATTTGTTCTACTTCAGCCTCTATTTAAATTAGGTCCCCCTCCGTATTCGTCGATTTATGTAGTTCCCTTTCCCTAGCTAATTTGAATAGGTAAAAAAATTACTTGTCCCATATTATAGTAAAATGATGACCTATTTGCAAGGACTTCAGAACGTTTTATCTACCTATATCATATTTTATAATTAATTTCTCCAGTAAGTTTTAACATTTAGGGCCCATTTTTCAACCCCTGGTTAAAACTTACCCGTCCAATAAAGTATTACACGATAATATTAAAATGTCTCTTGTAAACTGTCAATTGCATGCAATATAATAATAGGTAGATTTTGAAATGTTGTGTAGTTTAATACGTTATTCGACGAATAAGTGTTAACCGAGGATTGAAAATCAGCCCTTAGACTATATATGTTTGATTTGAAACATATCCTATCTATTAATTTATCAAAATATTGAATACCTACGTTTAACATCAATGCAATAGTTTCATTTGAACACCATTTGAATGGCATGAATGACATGAATGGAAGTTTGTTACTCTTTCGCGCCAAAACGACTGAACGTATTTTGATGGTACTTGGCAGTGCTGTAACTATCAGCAATCAGACCAACACATAGAATATAGCAATTCTTGCTTTTGCCCGTGGTACAGCTATTACACAATAACATTTAAGTGCGTGATTCTATAAACCTACAATTATAGTATAAATCTAATGTAATTTGTGCCGTTATTACAAAATAAACAATATGAACTTCTGGTTTTCCTAGGTAAACTGGCTGTGTATACCTAAAATTCTTATTTTCAGGCGCAAAGAAAAATTGTTAACGATATTTACATTGAAATACAGATGCATAATATGTGTAAAGAAATAACTATGCCGCGCGGTTTCACCCGCATTGCTCCGCTCCTGTTGGTCTTAGCGTGATGATATATAGCCTATAGCCTTTCTCGATAAATGGACTATCTAACACCGAAAGAATTTTTCAAATCGGACCAGTAGTTCCTGAGATTAGCGCGTACAAACAAACAAACTCTTCAGCTTTGTAATATTAGTAAACCATGTCTGCTGCTCGTATTGTTCAATAGAAAGAAATGCATATAATTAATACTAAAACCGATTAAACATAATATTATGTAAGGTACTTGTTGTTATTATGTTGCAAATATGTAGTACGTAACAATTATGTAGTTATACTTATAGCTATAAGGTAAAACTTTGTTGAATTTTTTATCTACATTGTAATACATTATTGTAGATATTTTTTCATCTTTAGTTTTGAAATAAATGTTACCAAATATTTGTATATCTCTAAGATAATATTATCCTATAAACTTATCTCAAGTTTTACTGGCATGTATAATAAATATCTTATATTCTCAAATGTTTTACCTGATGATACCTAGTTGGTATTAAAATTTGAAACATACAAAAAATGCGAGGCAATTCATTAATAATTCAGTTTTTGATTAGTTGCAGAAACAACATTGTGTTCTTAATAGCTCGTTAAATACGTGATAACTTACCAAATATTGTTTAAAACAGCAACAAATAAAATAAACTTAATCATTTTAAATAATAACACTTTTACGATAAATAATTAATTTCTGTATAAAATATCACTTTAAATATCACACTTATTTTATAAATTATATTGAGTGCATTGCTACGAATACTAGTTTAGATTTGTTCAAAATGCAGTGACGGTATTCTGAAGGCTGGCAAGGAAGCGTGCAATACGCACACCTAACGAACGCGCACTGCACGTTCAAATATTACTTCGGTGTTGTATCGGTGCAACTCATTCCGCAGACACACTGCAGGATTGAGAGCAATCCTTGCTATATAATCATTACGTCTCGCTGCCAGCTCAATGGCAGATAACCAAATTGATTATTGAATCTTAGTTGATTCTACTTAGGTACTCTATATGTACGCGCAGCAAAGGTGCAACGTTAAGCAAGATAAGTACGTATAGATACCTATCATATAAATTGGTGCATTTTTAAAACATATTTCCACAATATTTCGCTATTATCATTTTGATATATGAGGAAAATATTTGACAATCAGATTAACACTATGACAAGTTTAAGTTTATGTATCTAAGGATTTAGATACAGAAACTTCATCAGAGCTGAAAATTGAAATGCATACGAAAAATGTTGACACAGTTTTTTTCAAGGTACATAATAATATTTTCGTTGATATTATATATATTATGTATTATGATATGATCGTAGATATAAATAAAAAGACACCAAATTTATTACTGGTCTTTTTTCTATAATTGCTCGTGAATTTTAATTAGGTATTATCTTGAATGTAAAAAAATAGTCAGTGTATAACAAAAGTAATTATACTGTAACTCATTTCGTTAACTTATCAAACACAGAAAGGATGTAGAAGATTAAGTTGTCATCACCTGCCCCTATATAATATATTTAAATTGTTCATCAAATAATTATTTTAACGCATTTAAATTTATGAACAATTCATTTTTATTTTAATAGATATTATTTGCATCTGAGAGATGAATATCGGAATAGAAATCGTAAATTAAAATTATATAAGTAAATAAACATCGTCTAAGTCCTAAGATATCGTAGACTCTTAGACAAAATTATTTGAATGTAATCCGTAATCGCATTGTTTAGTTAGATTCCAATAAAGAGGACGATTTTAAACCACACATGTATGAACTTTTTTTGCATGATCTTTGGATATGAACAGGTTCTCATAACCTTTTTTTACCTCAAACAAATACAAAATAAAATTGATATGCGGGAAAAGGTCAATCAAAATATTATTACCTATTAAATACTATAAAAACATGGGCCACTATGAGTCTACGACAATAAATAAATACGTGTGGCACTCGGGGACTGCTGCGGTAAAGCTATTGCATGCTATGCCTTCAAGCCACACCTCCGTGCCCGTCGGAGTGGGGAGCGTGAGGTTTTTTCGTTACGGAATTTCTCGATTCGGTCCCCGCGCTCAAGGCCCGCGATAGAAGCTATGCAATAGCATAAAAACTCGGAGTTATAAAAACTGAAGAGTAATAGTTTTTCTTTTCCCTTTCCTATAAATTCAGTCGATTTATCTAAGCACGAGGCACGGCAGTCGGCACACGTGCTGATTGTAGGTGCAAGGCTTCGTCGCGGATACATACTTACCTACGTAGTATCCGCACTTATCCGCAGGTCGTTTAAGGACATCGATTAAATAATTAAAATTAATTGGAAGGATCTACGTCAAATGTAGCTTTGCCTCTCTGCTTCATAAATTCGATGCATTCATGTACCCACACTTTTAAATCTATGTTTATATCCTTTATAGTCAAGTTTACGAAACACGTGACTATGTTATGTGGGTTTCATTAATACAAAAAGCAAAGGTACTTTTTATTCGCGCGTCACCTCACCGTTCAATCACCCTCTATTTCAATGGTATTTAAGACAAATAATCTTCCAATCTATTCACATTTTAAGCAAGTATAGAGGTCAATCAACAAGGAAATCAAGACAGAAAGTCTGTGACCTTTTTGTTGGAAAAATAACTTTGAAATTATTTTAATAGTTCACCCACTTCCATGTAGTTACGTAGGTACTCAACAAAATTTAATTTACGTGTCTTCTATCATTCACTGATACAATCGAATATAACAATAATTATAAAGATTATAGAATTATTAATCTACTAAAATTCATTGCAATTCGGGTTTACCTGCTCTTGTACCTTAGGCAATATCAAAGAAAAATGCAATCATTTCAATAATGTAATTTCCTATTAATTTTTACATTTAATTCACATGCCTGAATTTTCCTTGTGGGTTTTACACATGGGATGAAGTGTTAAAAGTACATAGAGAAATAATTATTAATTTTGTTAGAATATCCTCAACTAATTCATAATAAATATGTTATCACTGTATGACGTATAATTTTCAGATATACAGAACTTCATACATACAATAACACGTCATTTTAAAACACTCAGAACAAGAGTAGGTAATTTTAATAAAAATTTATCAAATTGTTAACAAACATAACTAGTTTGTTTATTAATCTACTCCTAATTCCGATGCAATATATTAATATTATTGCATAATGCAAAAACAGCATCCGAGCAGTTTAAACGAAGGAATGCATTTAATCTATGTATTTTTATTTACCGTAACGGTTACCTTGACATACAATACAGATATTTACATTGAACAAAAAAATAATAGCGTTGTCAACATGATTTATTTGTAACCAACAGATCATAACGAAATAATAAAAAAATAAGAAACTCAACTAAACCAAAATCAATGAATCAGAGTACCTACCTACGGTAATCTATAATATAATACATACATACATACATTATATACACCAATATATAAAACAAAGTCGCTTTCTCTGTCCCTATGTCCCTATGTATGTGTCGTGGTCATATCGTAGATTTGCTCATTTCATGATATGATCGATCATTTCGTGAAATGGTCGCATTTCATGAAATGCTCGAATGTCTATTGGCCACATCATGATGTGGTTTGGGCAGATCAATGATAAGAAATCGTTTCTCGATATGGCCCACTAAACGCGCGGTTTTTTCATGAAATGATCAAAATTATTTGATCATATCGTAAAATAGTTACATTAATTATTGGTAGAGGCGCTGCAAGCGCTGTGTTTATGTGATAAGATGGCGGCCGCCGCGCTGGCGATAATTTAATTATTCGCAGTTTAAAACTTCATAGTTCATTTTATTACAA
>CAJQZN010010537.1:0-10523 GCA_907164685.1 Colias eurytheme | reverse complement strand
TGCGGTCTTTAATCCCAAACCTAAATATAAATGAATCTCATACATAATATTGTGCAATTAAATCGGACTAGGTTATTATAAAAAGTGATGTAGAGGTTGTGAACAATAAAAATTCTTAATATTTTATAATTAACCTCATAACGATTATAATATCAAGTTTGTATCACCGTAATAATATTATGATGTGCCGTTGGTCCCTACAAAACGAGCACGGAAAGAAATCGTGTGCCGTAAGTAATAAGTATGTTACAAATAATTTAAAACGTCTAATCCTATTAATGCAATCTTTATTCTGAAATAATCAATACTCACAGCTGTGATAGATTTACTGACGTACGGGTCACAGTCCTTATACACTGCATAAATAGCGAGGCCACTAGTGCAAGTGACGACGCTCAACACTGATAGCACCGGCCAACTCCACCATAGACATTGTTGGGAACGAGATAGAGAACTCACTGTTAATAATCGCTGAATCTACAAATTAATTGTTTTTATTAATATTTATTACTAGTAGGTAATGATCACAAAATCTTGGGCTACAAATGTGTGTTTACCTGCGTATGATTAACAGCATTTAAAGATAGATACGTTATAAAGCCTCCGATGATTAAGGACCACCATGTGTGTCGTTCTGTAGGATTCACACTTATACTGAAAAAGTAACATACATAAATACGCATATTCATATTAAGTGAAACTTAACAAATTTGAATAATATTCCTTACTTTGAGAAGTCTAATCGACCACCTTCCTTGGCTATGAGAAAAATGTTTCCTAGACCTCCAACTTTTATCATCGCAAAGATGACTATGCTAAACACAGCAGCGAACATTAGAAAAGATTGAAGTAAGTCAGTAAATAGTACGGCTTTCATGCCGCCTAAAGTAGAATAGAAGGTGCAGGCCAATCCTATAACCAATATAGATATTACTCTATCCAGACCGGTGACAGCTTCTAGAACAATCGAAGGAGCATAGAGCACTATTCCATTATAGAGTATCATTTGCAGCGTGTATGTTAGTGACGCCAACATTCGAATTCTCGGCCCAAAACGAAGTTCCAAATACTCATAAGTACTAGTCTTCTGAAGGCCAAAGAAGACTGGCAGGTATAAATGCGATGCGATTGGTGTCGCGATACCATAGGACAGATTTATGACCACAAATATCATTCCATAGTAATAGTTTTCCGCCGATACTCCCAGTAACGTTATGGCAGACATGAAAGAAGCCATCAATGATACAGCAACGGGAAATATAGACATATTCCGATCGGCCAAAAGGTATTCCTGAAATTTAAACATTTTTGAGATAAAATTGTGAAAGACCTACTTAAAAATATATGATTATGTTAGAAAATATATCTACCTCATTTGTTTTTTGTTTGCCGCCAGTGAATTTAAAGTAAAGTCCGATTACTACTGAGGCGATTAATGTGGCGGCCATGATGACATAGTCCCACGGTCCAAATAATACTTGCACCATTTTTCCCGTTTCTAATAAAGGAATCCTATTATTATTATTTATACAATTAAAATGTAAATATGATTAAATGTCATAGGACGTTGATAGTATAATTAATGCACTAAAAACATTCGTAATAATAAAAAACTTTTTACATACATAGAATAGATAGCAATTTCGTATTTGTAGAAATGTTTAATAAATTAATAACATAGATAAATATTCTAACAGTTAATCGTGTACCTTGGTAGTACAACTACTATAAGTAATAATTGTATCTGTGTACAATTTATTCTTTCAAATCTGTGACGCAACGTGAACGGACGCAAACGTTTTTAATAAAAACAAAAATTATATGATGAAAAAAAAATGTTTAAGAACTCTATTAAAACACTGATTATCTTCACGGATAATACAATTGACATCGTAATTGCAGATTTATTTAAATAATGTATTGTCTAAGATTTGATAAACTAACAAACCTTTATCAAGATGACTCCTATACTCGAATTATGTCAATGCTTATCTGTTGTATTATGTATATAATAAAGCCACATAATACGTCGAATAAATTCTCACAATACTATTATCTCAATAACAAGACATTTTTAATGATATTACGCTTATGTTTTATCATGCGGCTGATGATAGTCACAAGTTAAATACATAAGTATATAAGATATTTATTATCTTGACGTTCATCAGTTTTCATCAAGTTACATCAATACCAATAGTAACATTTTATAACAACTCGATTTGAATGACTAATTTTATATCTGTATAGTTCAAACTGAGTTCAAATGGTTCAAATTGCAAATAGAACAGAAGAATCGGAATATCAATGACAGCCTTCATAAGTCGTCATATAATATGATAACTGATAATTTATAGATAACTGGCCTAACGCAATATAAAATCATGCAATGATAAATCTTAGAAGTGTAAATAAAAACAGTTAAATAAGGAAATCAAAACAAACGAAGAATTAGTAAACAATCAACATTGTTGCATAAAAGTTCAAAATCACAATTAGGTACCCATTTAAAAACCATTTAAAATAATAACTATATAATATGCATGTATATGAATTTTGATATGTTATATGTAATGTAAACAAACGTTGGTAGACCAAAATAAATAAATAAATAAATAAATAAACTATCTTACCATACTAATCTAAAATAACTCATTAACTTTGGTTCGAAATTAGTTTTAAGGAAAAGCAAAACCGTACTATAATTTAAGTTACACAATTATTGTACAAAAGAGCTAACTATAATAATATGTTAATCTCTGCTACAATTAATTCTTAGTTTATAACTATATTGATAAGCGTATTGTATGTCTGTGTACCCGACATTTTACGAGCAACACACGGTGCCTTCATTGGGATTTGAGTCTGGAGTTTGCACAATGCAGGCGGGAAAAGAGTGATAAATGAGAAACAATGACTTATTTCACAGAATCCTGCAGGATTAGCGCGAGTGTATTCGCGAGACTTTATGCTAAGAGTACCTCGCTGAAAAATTGTGGGTGTGCGTGTACGTGAGTCGTGAGCGTCAAAGGCTACGATTTTTAATGTAGAAATATTTTTATTAAAGTGGAGTTCCGTGTCCTCTAGTGGGAATGTGGCAGATGCATTATTATTCATACATCTGTATAAAAAATAGACTAAAATTTAAAAAGAGCGGAACGAATTGAGAACCTCCATATTTATTGTTAAAGACGGCCAAATGTTTTGCGTGCAGTTGCAAGCACGTGTAGCGGTAACCGGTCATCGGACTAGGGTTGCCAACCGTACTATAATATATAGTATTGTACTATATTTCGGGTCTGCGTACTATATACTGTTGAAAACATATATAGTACGCAAAAATACTATATTTTCAACACCGACAAATGTTACAAACAAATCCTTCATTAAAAAAAATAAGAACGCGCCTTTTAATTGTTAAGATGGCTAAGTCATAGAACCTATTGCGCATACAGGGTGTAATCGTTAAGTGTGCACAGGCGATTATTCCGTAACTATTACAGATATCAGTAAAATGACAATAATAACTTTTTAAAAATAAAACGAGAAATATCGAAAAATGTTACATAAAACGCTCCCATACATTGTACATGAAATATGACTATTCCAAACATTTAATATAAAAGATTTTGCTTTTTTATATTTTGATTTTGTGCTTTAATTACTTCGCAAATTTTAATGAAAGTTCATTTAGAAACTGTAAGTAGAGCTCGATGTGATATTCCAAACCAAGGATGTCATTTCGAACATTTGCTTTGAATACAAAATGTATGGGAAATAAAATATATGGGAGCGTTTTATGTAACATCTTTGGATATTTCTCGTTTTATTTTTAAAAAGTGATTATTGTCATTTTGCTCATTAGGTATAGTTCTTTCGATATCAGTGTAAAGTTTTTTGATATCTGACATAGTTACGGAATAATCACGATTACACCCTGTATACCAGTGGCGAGAAGAAAGAAACAGAAGTAGTGTATCATTAATAAAAAACCAGCCAAGTGCGAGTCGGACTCACGCACCGAGGGTTCCGTACAAAAATAAATATATATTTTGTAATGTAACTAAAAAATTAAGGTTTTCGGAATTTTTCCTTTATGTGTGCTATAAAACGTTGCTTCATGCCAAATTTCAAGATTCTAGGTCGACTGGAAGTACCCTTTAGGTTTTGATTCCCTTGCGAGTACTTGCGAGTTTCAAAATATGCAGCTTAAATTGCTGTTTCTTTTGATTGCGTTGACATAGAAGTTTGATTTTGTTACAGCTTAAAGGTATTATAGACCTGAGTATTTGGTATGAATTTCAATTTTATACCTCTACGCGTTTATGAGGAAATGGGTAGTAAGTTTAAAATTATTAAAAAAATATATATTATGTGATGTAACTAAAAATTTATGGTTTTCGTAATTTTTCCTTTATCTATGCTATAAGACGTTGCTTCGTACCAAATTTCAAGATTCTGAGTTCACGGGAAGCACCCTGTAGGTTTTGATTCCCTTGCAAGTGTCAAAAATTTGCGGCATAAACGGCTGTATCTTTTGATTGCGTTGGCTTAGAAGTTAGATTTTTTCACAGCTTCAAGGGACAGTAGACCTGAGTAATTGATATAAATTTTAGCTTCATACCTCCACGCGTTCCTGAGAAAAAGGGTCTTGACAGACGGACGGACGGACAACAAAGTGATCCTATAAGGGTTCCGTTTTTTCCTTTTGAGGTACGGAACCCTAAAAATGAGCTTTTGATTTATATTAATTTAAAAATTGAATGTGACAAAGCTTGACACTTTTATTTTAACCAAAAAGCTGTTACACAGTGCATGAAGTTCAAAAAAATGTAGTTTTTATAAAAATAAATATATATTTGTCGATTTTTTTTGTTTTTCCCATAAAATACTATATTTTTTTTAAATGTACTATATTTTTTACACCTTACTTTGGAAAATACTATATTTTGATGATGAAGTGTTGGCAACCCTACATCGGACTTCGATTGTACGGTATACCCATATCTTTTTTTGAATTCGACTTTTATACTTGAACATTGAAACATTATTTCAAGATGATAGTAACAAAGATAATATTATTGTATAATGTATGTAACGGTACACAGTATAAAGTTTATATCTAAAGTGTGCTGCTAGTGTATAATGCAAAGTAGGTACATAAAAAAGTGCTGACTGTGATGTGTCTCTACTATGCTCTACAATCGGCAAACGTTCGCGCTTTGTAGCGAATTAAGGCAATAATTATCATAATATACGAATTAATATTAAAAAAATATTCTTTGTTTCATTATTATAGCGGTATTCAGTTACGGTATAAAAGTTTATAGTTGTTATATTTTATCAACCAATGAGCAGTACCACATACAAAAAAGAGTAAAATATGTAAAAAAAATATTTAATATACCTAGCCATGTTTCCAAAAAACAATACAATTAATGAATATATTAGTTAATATTTTTTTTGAAATCACGACACTTCAGATTTTGCGTATTCGTGCGAATGTAAGCGACTGGCATTTCGAAAGGGATGTAGCCTAAATAAGACTATCTTTATATGTAGAGCCGTAAGATTATACACAATGATTAGCATATATTTTTTTATACATACTAATATAAGATGATATCCGACACTGAAAAATTATTTAAAAAAAATTGATGCGGACGTTGGAAATCGGTATAGGTTTTATGTCAGGGCCGGTGAATATATTTATAGCTTACTATCTGCTACAGGCAGCGTCGCCGGCGTGGTCAAAAAAAATAATAAGACTTCAATTTCTTTTATAATTTTCTGCCGTTTTGGTTCAAGGCTACAAAAAGATGGAACGATCGACCATCGTCCAAGCTAGGTACATAGGAACCTACGCCTTGTTTTTACTTTTTACTTGGTAAGTATACAATATTTTAGATTTTAAAGCTTTGGCGCGCATTTTTCATGTCTTATTTCATCATTAATATAGGTAATAAGGTAGGTATTATTTACTTTTATTGTGACAACGACGACATTGGGTCGTTTTCGGTTTTTACTACGTGATTAAAGGTAAATACTTTGGCACTTTAGTATAATATCAGGAATCAGGATCATCATAAGGATACTATCTAAGGATGTATCTAAGTTATTGCATCAAGTCATTATTTGAATACGATTTAGTATTTTTCCCGATACCGCTTTTCGTGTTAAAAATTATAATATTACGATATTTTGCAATTGTACACTTATCATATGCCTACCTATGTACCTATTAACAAGTTATGGATTTTTTTTAAAGTGAAACTTTTATTACATCGTCTCAAACTTTTTGGTCTGTGTAGCGCATGTCGCGTGTATCGCGGCTGCCGAGTAGGTACCTATACTCTGCAGCCGTGAGCCGACCGTCACGCGACATGCGCTACACAAAGCAGTGTTCGGAACCGTTCGAACAGTTTCACTTTTACCGTGGTTTCATAAAACCACACACCATTTTTATATAAATTGTTTATCCCATAACTACTTCACATATTCATTTTCTGAAAAAATGATGAGAGCAAAAACGGTATGTCCTATAGATATGTAGACGAATCTGAGGTTTGTAACTCACCCTGATTCCGTATAATATATTCTATGTAGCTACCTAGTACAGGCGGAGACAAATCGAATAAACCAAAACCCATTAGAATCCGTTCAGCCGTTCCTGAGTTATAAATGGTGATTTTATTGAAGATGCCAAAAAATCACTATTCACATGATTCAATCTAGGTAGGTACCTACTTACTAATAATTACCTATTAGAATAATATTATTACGAAACAAAAATATTCTTACACATCAATAATATTATTATTATAGTAAATAGGTACTTAGATATTTATCTTTTAATATTATAGTGCCAAAAATAGATTGATATAAGTATAAAGAGCATTTAGTATATTTTCATAACTTACAATTTACTTGCTTGTTGATCTTCAAAAAATCTCACGCAATCTTTGCAAAACTCAGCAGTTTTTATTAAATTCTCATTTCTTTCACTTAAATAACATTTTTTTAATTCATTTTACGGACATTTCTTCATAAAATATAATATTATGTTTCACAAACAGAAAACTTTTTACACTAATTCAAAACACTGCTACTTTTATTAAATTTAACAACACGTCTCTCTTGCATGAAGTCAGGTTGCTGAATAAAATTTTATTTTCATGCATTCTTGAAGCCAGGGCGCTACCCACGTAGTGATTATATCCTCTTTGGCGCTACCCATAATATCAGTCAAGATTAAATCCATTTTGAGGTTATAAATTGTAAATAAAGTAGATGACACTTGACAGGAGTCGAGACCGTCAAAAGTCAAAGTCGAACAGCTGATATTTTTTTCTACATAAGCGCTTTAAGCACTTCAATAAAAAATATCCTAGTGTATTTAAATCTTAATAAATGCAGTATTTATTGATTTATGTATATCTTATGTGTTATATTTATTGTGTTGCTTTTATAATCTTGTGTTTTTGCTTATAAATAATCTTGTAAGAATTAAAATTAGAATTCAATAGGTAGAGTTTTATAACCTTTAAGTTTGTATCAATTTGTAATTCTTATTATGTTGGGATTCTGTTTAATACTTTAAAATAAACAAAAATTATCAGTTTGACTACCATCAGCAAGTAGGTATACTCTAAGATTACCTAAACAAATTTTATTGGTAGGCAATCTTCGTGAACTCTACACTCTACTCTACTACTTGACCAAGCCAACTAGACGCTCGGGTGGAATGCGGCCTCCCCGCCCGCTTACCGCCTCAGGTACCGCGTTCGCCTTAGTACGGTTTGCAGCATCGACGCATTCGTACGTTTCGCATCGCTAGTTATTTCTGTACTTTTTATTATTAATCGTTAAAGCTTGTTGTTGACTGTTAAGTTTTTCGTTGTTATTTGTTTAAGTTTTTACTGTGTTGTTATTCATAGACAGCCCTCGAAATGGGGAAAAATAAGACTATTCATAGCGGAGAGCGAACAGTGATATTATTAATATTTTTTTTTTGCTATCTGTACCCGAGACATGGGCGGGTGACGTCACAGTTGAAAAGGGTCTAGTTGGCTTGGTCGAGTAGTATATACATAATCACGGCAGACATCGCTTTTAGCGCTTGAATACTTGATAACTTGTTACGTTCCAATTGATGATCACATTTTAAGATATCATATTGTATAATATTTAGGTATAAAGTTAGCGTGCATAAATTTAATTACCAATAACCTATTTCAAATAGGTTATTGGCCCAACAGAATAATGGTTTGATTTCTGTATAATAATTATGTTTTTAAACTCAAAATGGTTGTGCTACAACCTCGCCATCTATTGAATACCAGAGAAAATAATTATAACAGTATGCTGGCAGTAAGATAATATAAAGCGTCTTGTTATTTCGAATTATTAATTATTTTAAATTACAATAATTTATATTGGCGTAATGAGTGATTGGTTCGCAGGACAGTAATAAGCTCATTTAATTTTCCTTGAATGCACATGAACATCGGACTTTTAATCTTCTAACGGTCGCGGTGCATTTACATCTAACGAACGCATATAGCTAGGGCAATAGGACGAGCATTATTTTATTAAATTATTATATTCACTCACTAAAACAACAGTCTAAAACTAAGAAGAACATGACATACCTACTGTGGTTACAATGAGCATTCGTTAGTTTGATCGAAATGCACCATTAAGCGCGTCACACACGGTGAAGATACTATAATATTTTATCTTAAGATACTATGTATAGTATGTTATATTTTAATTTTATGTATTGGCATATTTATGTATCTTATATATATAATTGTATTTTATTATTTTTTAAGTATTGATGTAGTATGTAATAATGTATGTAATATTGATATTATTGAGTTTTGTATACATTGTTATTTATATAATATTTTCGATAGTTTTTGATTTTGTTTTCTTATCCTTGATCTTATTTTTTTTTTTCTTTTTGATTGCGCCTTCGCGTTTAACCATCATCGTACATGTCCTTTATTTTTACGGTTGCCTGGAAGAGATTGCTTTAAGCAATAAGGCCGCCAATTGTGCACTTACCATATTCATGTTCTCTATGTTAAATTATATATGTTTTTTATTACTGGTATTGTACAATAAAGTGTAAAAATAAAAAAAAATAAAAATAAAAAATACTGTTATATTTTATATTACAGTATCTTAACGCATCCGGTATCAGCGTTCGGACCATCATTTTTCTTTTAGTCATTGCGTACTAAGACTCCTGTAGAACCGCCATCCTGTTAGTTAGTTAGTTAGTTTATTTTTAGTTACTATCGATTTCAAACAGGATAGGATTATTTTTTTCATCAACGTATTTTACGTAGTCGTAGAGCCTCTACAAATGCCATTTTTAAAGTATGAGGAAGTAGGTACAATCTAATCACGGAGTCTACTAATGATCTTTTAATTTTTAACAAATAGGTACGAATAGGTACGAATTTCTCATAAAAAATTTATGCATGTGATCGGTACATTACTAAAATATATAATTTCAAGTTAAGTATAGTAGGGATTATATATTCACTTTAAATCACACGTTAAAAGCGTCATATTGATAACCACCAATTACAGCACACTTTGGTTAACCAATTTCAGTGAATACTTAATCGTGTCAGCTCTAGTGCAATTTAGTAGCGAAAAATAATATTAGTTTATTTTACCTCAGAAATTATGATTAATCCATACTAATATTATAAATGCGAAAGTAGGTAACTCTGTCTGTCTGTCTGTTACTCAATCACGCCTAAACTACTGAACCAATTTGCATGAAATTTGGTATGGAGATATTTTGATACCCGAGAAAGGACATAGGCTATCTTTTATTGCGAAATATGTACCACGGGCGAAGCCGGGGCGGACCACTAGTACTTTATAAATAAAACGGTTTAGCGTGACAACGTCCGTTGTGCTTCTTTGTCGCTCGTTTCGCGCTCTCGCTTGCACTTCAAGCCTTACATGGAACGCCTCAGAGCGAGGTAACGCCGCATGAGTCATGTTTTTTTGTGCGTGCACCGGCTCTATCGAATTAAAGACGTTGTCACGTCAAAAACCTGATTAACTTGTGATGTGTGAATAAATGCCACATGCTGAATGGTTCTTCTTATTTTTGAATCAATTAAGTATTACGGATTACCTAGCTACAAGTTATTATTCTGTGGTATTACTATATATTTCCGCCCGCGGATTCGCCCGCGTTTTCAAAGAAAAACCCGCATAGTTCCCGTTCCTGTGGCATTTCCGGGAGAAATAATTAGCTGATAATGTTTTATTCTGGAAATATTAGTAGGATATAATATAATGATGTACCTACGCTAATTTTTTTTTGTTGCAATTTTATTTTTTATATGTGTACACAAGTAAGGTAACGGCACCAGTCGTGGACAAGCATCCAGTAATGGACAAAATAAATATTAAATTTAAATATTAAGACCAAAATTAACGTTATATAATTTGGCAATACTTAAAATATAAGTTTGGTTCATAAGCTATCA
>CAJQZN010010533.1:0-14721 GCA_907164685.1 Colias eurytheme | reverse complement strand
TTACCACATTTAGATTTAAATTTTTCGATTGAAGCCTTCTCAATAATAAAATGAAATTTTCAGGGTAGCTATCTGATAGATAGAGCAAGTTTTTAAAAGTCAAACGGAAAACTTTTTTTATGTGATTTTATTTTTTTACGGGCCCTTGAAGTGGTGAACATACTGGGTAATTTTATCTTTCTTGCCATTTAATTCTTTTTTTTATTCCATTCAAAGATCTAACGTTAGTAAATGTTACCATACTGAATTGGCCTATCTTTCAGCTTAGCACACAAAAAAAAATCAACAATCTTCCGCAATCATTGACGTCAGCATGAGTGAAAATATCATCGTACTCGGCGATAGGTGAAAAATTGAAAAAAAACGTCATAACTCCGAAAATACGAAAAATCGCATAACATACATGGGGGTGATTCGGATAGCCCTCTAGGTCCTCTACCTCTCAGCTTCCGTTCATCACTACTTTTTGGTACACCCTGTATAAAAAAAACCTCTAGATTCAGAACTGACCTTCCTTCTTCACCTCCTCCGGTTTCTTCTCCGGCCCACTCTCTTCTATTCCCATGGCTTTCATGTTATCTGTCCGTTCTTTAGCTGCTCCCATGAACGCTCGGGGATCGGATAACGCCGCCATGAAATCTAAAGAATTTATAAAAATATGAGTAATTTTGTAAAATATGTAACTATGTGCTAATTACAAAGAATTTTTTTTAAATATCTATACATAAGCATAGAAAACTTTTTAATATGAGGAGAGTTTCGAATCCGTTGTCTTAGACCGTTTTAAAATTTAATAAATTACATTAAGAAGATTGCTTTATGAATCCAAGTTACCCTCTATATGTGTGCTAAATTTCATTGTAATCGGTTCAGTAGTTTTTGCGTGAAAGAGTAACAAACATCCATACATCCATACTTACAAACTTTCACACTTATAATATTAATAGGATTAGGAAGGATAGTAGGCGCATAATTAAGCCAATAATTCTAAATCCCGACTTACATTACTTTCAACTCACCTTCAAACCCATCCGGCACGTAGATCTTCAGTTCAATATTACAGAACAGCATAGGTAGTGACATCGGGAAGTTGGCTTCTGTGCGCAATGAGATGTGTCTGTATCCCGCTTGCAGACCATCTAACGGGAGGATCCGTTGGCCCAACAACTTGCCGTTCTCGTCGTATACTCCGAAACGGAGGACTGCTAGGTCTGGGAGTACTACCTGATAAAGAGCAAAAATAAATAAATAAAAAAATGTTGTGTGGTTTTATGAAACCACGGTAAAAGTGAAACTGTTCGAACGGTTCCGAACACTGCTTTATACCTACTCGGCAGCCGACCGTCACGCGACATGCGCTACACAGACCAAAAAGTTTGAGACGATGAGAAAAGTTTCACTTTAAAAATAAATTAATTAATTTGTCTCTTCACAATGTAAGTATTAAAATAAAAATTACTGGCGAACGTATACTCCGAAATGGAGGACTGCTAGGTCTGGCAGTATACCTGCAGGGTTGAGGTTGGTTAGTGTTTTCTTAGAATTCATGTAGCGTTATGAAATGAAACAAAATGTTATTAGGGATTAATAACAATAATTAAATCGCAATCCTTTTAAAAAAAATATTATTAAATTGTATTGACGTTCTATAAACAACTAAATCCTATTAATTATTATTTATGGTAACACATTTCACATTCATTAATGTTAACACTTTATTGCATGGCAGTAATTTTCAAATTCTATTGTATCTTTCATTAGAAAATTCTGTTCGATAAATAAGAAAGCAGAATTTTGCGTTGAAAATTTTTAGTGTGATTGCGAGCATAGTAGTTTATATTGTAAATAAAATTCTATTGACAAATTGTCGGACTAGACGAAATTATCATAATGTCATTATTATTTCCAGAGTGGGAAAGTGATTACAGCGCTGTTATTTGTCCACACTGGATATAATACTGCTATAAGATATCATGGTATGGGGGCAGAATTGTAATCTGTTATATGTAATCTGCTAAATAAATTTGTATTTAATTAATAAAAACCCACCTTCCTAAACAAGAACGGCTCTTCATTATACACTGGATTCAGTCCATTAGCCGGAACCATGCGAGTCCTGAACTCCTTACGAATGGTATCTGAGGGTAGACCGTACATGTCCACTTCTACGTATGTTCCCACTTTCTTGTCTGACAGAAACTGCCCGGCTATTACCTGGAGGAAGATTAATTATAGAAAGATATAAAAATAGAAGAAATACAAACCACAGTGTGGTGTTAATTAAATATTTATAGATGTATTTGTATTTTATAGTATAGAGCAATTTAAGAAGAGTACGTAAACTGTAAAATAGTAAACTATTAAGTAAATTTAATTAAATTACGCTGCATGCAAAGTCGCTTTCTCTGTCTCTATGTCCCTTTGTATGCTTAATTTGCTAATCTTTGAAATTACGCAACGGATTTTGATGCGGTTTTTTTTAATAGAATTTTTCCGCGTTTATTAACCAAACTCCCTGTTTTTTCCAAGTACCCACATTTTACGCATTTCTTCCTACCTGTACAGTTCGAAGCACAGTAATAAAGATACTACGGGCTTATCAACAAACGGCTAAAATCTCAAATATTAACAAGTACCCTCCTTTTCAGAATCAAGTTTTTCAAATTTCCAAAGTTTCATCAATACCTGCACAGCACACTGTGCCGCAATGACTCCATCTACGGGCGCATCAGCAAACGGATCGAAGCTCCTATCAGCTCGCCGCATGAAGTCCGGCTTCAGCAAGTACCCGCAATTCCCGTTGTATTCGAACTTTCCCTGGTTGAGTTGCATGGGGAGGTCTGAGGTCTGGAAGTTCAGGGACACCATCTGACAACCCGCGTTCCAGAACACCTAGAAAGAATAAAAAACAGAATAAAAATAAGGTCAAATTTACGTCAATTTTGGACTATAACAGTAAGGAATTATGGAAAATATCAACGATAATAGAATATTTTGAAAAATGTATGTATATAATTTCTTTGAAAACGGGAAAAATGAAAGTATCATACTCGGCTAAGTTCTGTATAGACTATAAAGATTTCTCGTAGAACTTGTCAAAATTAATTAAGCCGAAGTTAATAATAATTTTCATTTATAATCTGCTATCAATAAATACCTTTTTAATAAATATATTTAGACATTTTTACATATTAGCTATTAAAAAGTCTTTTTTATGAAATTTCAGAAAAGTTATAAAATAAATCACCATATTAAAGTTACAGAATTAAAACAAAATATTTTAACATACCTGAGGCATATAATTAGAAGAATCAGCTCTAGTGCCCTTGGGGTAAATTCTCGACATCTGCCTTTTGTTGTAATTGACGAAATCTATGGCCTGACTCTTCAAGTAATTCATTCCGGTGGTTTCAGCGAAGGAAGACATATTGTGGTGGATATTGCGTTCTGGAACAAGTAGATTAATATTAGTTAATTTTATTTATATAGGAATTATTTTTCATTATAATATATAACGTTGACGGACTGATCTATCAATGAAGATCCAAACTACTGGAACGTTTCGGCTGAAATTTGGCTAGATAGGCTGTAGGCACTATGGTGTAGGCATACGTTAAAATGTATTTTTCAAGGGGATAAATAAAGGCTAAAAATTTTTACCCCGAAAATTTATTTCGTCTACGCGGGTGAAGCTGTTTGCAACAACTAGTAATATATGTATAAATGCGTATTGCGTTGTGCGTTATTACTTTTCCACTCATTTAATTTCTTTATTATCTTTACCCTTCTCAGTTTAAATAAAAAAATTAAAAAGTGAGGAAAGTATTAGCCAAATGATTTGAAAAGTTATAATGGCTTTGTGAGAAGTCAGAACGCGTAAACAAGGATCATCCAGTGTTACGGATAGGTACTGGCCGTTTATTAAAATAGTTACTACGAGCTAAATTGACGAAGTATTTCTTCTCTTCTGCTATTTTTTAGTTCTGCAGCTGCTTCTACAATACTATCTCTCTCTCTCTCTACTCACTCTCGGCCTCCTCGAAGCTGATGAACTTGATGGGCTGCGCGTAGTTGACCATGGAGGAGAGCCAGGGGTGCACGTTGGTGGTGGAGCCCGTGTACTGCACGGGGGGCGGCGCGTCCTCACCGCCCACTGCTGCTTCTGCTACTATCTCTTCGGGCTGGAAAATTTATATTATAAAATTAATTTAAAGAATACAAACCGGTTTAGAAGGATTCTTGATTTCTATTGAGAAACTTTTGTAGTGTTGGTAAAAATTGGAAAAGTGGGTAAAAATTGAAAAGGCATGGTTCGACGCGGTCGTTCACTTCAGCATAAGAAAGTATGATGCCGAATGACGCAAGTGGTGCATCTGTACTTTAAAATCTAGCAAAACTTGATATTATATTGGATAAATAATGCACTGGTGGAATATAATTTCCAAAAAACACAGAAGAATAATTTCCAGTTCTTGTCTGATATGAATATGTAATAATTTCTTGCACTCATTTATAGCTGTTTGTTAAAATGTTCTATTTGCTTCAATTTAAACAGAAATTAAATGACAAGAATTGATAATAATTGAAACTTATTATCTTTAATTATTATATTTAAATCAAAATTATCTAGTTACCTTCTTATCAGCAGGCAGAGCAACAGCTGACGCATCTTCCTTAACCTCGTCCTCAATAACGAACTGTCCCTGTCTGAACAGCTCCAACTCTTGTTTCTCTACTTCTGGCTTTAATCTCTTGTTCTTGATCATTATCTTGCGTTTTAGAGCTGATGGTGGGGGGAGGGGTTGGCCTGGTTCCAACTGTAAGGTAAAGATACTTCTTTGGACAGGTATTTCTTTTGTTTTAAGGTTCTAAACACATTCTTCATGCTTGTACATAATTTGGTATGTAAGTGGATACATTATTTAATTATTAATTATTATTTTTTACAGACGATACAACAGAGATTAGATCATGATGTGGAGCTAAATTAGTCCTAGACAATTCTACGTTCATCATTATATGCGTTTTAATTTTTATACTTTAAAAAGGTTGTATAAGATACGAAAAAGATGGCACCTATAAGCATCCGTAACATCTGTTGCGAATGTGTTGCCAAATAAAATAATCTTAATTTAATCTTCTCCATAGATACTGCTTTCCGAATCGGTGGTATATGTATTGACGTTTCAAAAGTGCTTCTCCCAGAAGTCTAATTGAATAAATAAATGTTTGAGTTTGAGTTTGAGTTTGAATATTTAAGATATTTTACATCCTTGGGTATTCCTTACCATTGTCCGAACTAAGCATGCATCTGGGAACTTTATTTTCTAAAAGAGAAGGGCAAACGAGCTGACGTACCTGATTTCAAATAAGCCCATAAGCATCCGAAAATCAGTCGCAATTACAATTAAAAAGGTAAAAAATAAGGGGCATGTTATAATGATAAAATAAATAAGGATTTTCTATGCTGCTATAAAAACATAAATTTACTTTCCATAAAATTATATCGAACTAGTAATTATTTTGACTTGATTTATCATGAGAGTACCTAAATTTGATAAAAAATATCTCGTTTTATTTCTTTACGGTTTATAAGGATTGAAATTATTCGCGTAAAGTTACTTTTCGTGATCGCGTCATTATTTCCAATCCAAAAAATAATTGGTAACATTTCCTAAACCTTGAAACTATGACACATTCGCGACTGTATGTAACGGATGCTTATGGGCCAAGGTACTTACCCAGGGAAGAATTTTCTGCTTATTTGCCCTCCTGTCCTATAAATAGAGAATATATTTTATTTGATGAATAAACGAGCTTTTTTTGAGCTTCCTTTTTGCTTACCATGGGTATATATTGTAAACTTTAGGAAAAACGGCCGACACAAATATAAGCAACTAGTTTCTACTAGGAGGGTCTTAATATTACAATATACTGAAAAGGATGAAAGTACAGAAATCGAACAAGATAGCTTCCAGATATATCAATTACCAAATGAAATTATTTCCTGAATTGTACTAAAATTTGCACGAAGTTGTCTTTCCTAAGATACTACGAGAGGAAAATGACAGTGATCATTTTTATAGCAATAGTTCTATGTGTATTAAATCTATTCAATCTTACCAGAAAAATTTGCCGATTGTTGGAAATTTCGGGACTCCCAAGAGACCTAAAAAATTTAAATTTCCTATTTCCTTACCGGATAGTCTGCCAAAGGTTCCTTCAGCAGAAGATCTCCCAGGATTTCATCACAATACTTGGCTAATTTATACTGCTGGGCTTTACAGCAGTGGTTTTCAAAGGACAATATAACGGGATAGTCTGAGGTAACAAAGGCTGTATCTCTAAGGGCATATATGACGTCTTTGAATAGAATATCTGTGCACATCGCCATGCCGTGAGTGATTATTGGCTCTTCGTCTTCGCCTTTACCGTCCCAGCAGTCGAGTTCTACACACCTGAAATGTGATTTTTATTTAAGTATGTAGCAATGATAGGCGACCAAAAAGACCATAGCTTATTTTTTCGTCAGTGGGGTTATTTTAAATCTGAGAATTTCTTTATTATACAAGAAAATATGATTGAACGAGTATACGATTATTAATTTGGAAATTAATGAGGATTCACAACTTATGATAAAAGGAAACCAAAAAAAAGATTTATACGTCATATTCTAGATGGTCTGGTGAAAGAAATAATTGGACTAGACCTAGCCATGTCATAAAATCTTTCCGTTTTAACATGAAAAACAAATAAATTAATAAATCCTTTATTTGCATTTAAACATGGTATTTTAAAGTGTTACAATATAATATTACAGCATGTTTAGCTGTTATCAAACAGCATGCAAATTATTTTATTACATATCTATAAATTTCACTTAAAATCTTTACTAAATAATCAAAGTGTCTAATTCATTTGTCATTCATTAATTCATTCAAATAAAAACTTTTGCATTTATAAGGGCGTTAGTACACCGACGCATTCACGTGCGACTGCGAAACAACGAAAAATCTGTCAGTAGTGTAGCAGGATTTCGCATATGATATGTCTCACTCTAGCACATAGATAGATGAAATAGTTGCGTCCTTGTCAAAAACGAAAACCTTGCGAAAAAGTTGCGAAAACATTGCTGTGTACTAACGTTCCGCAGATATTTCGCTACGCAGTAGTTTCGCAGAGATTCGCTGCCGCACGCGAATGCGTAGGTGTACTAACGGCGTAACAATTAAAAATTAAGAATTACTTTGGCTACTTACCGACACCCAGCCAAAAGCACCTGCCTATACATTTCCACAGAGCTCTTCCCACCAAACTGTCTCCCAGACAAATACGTATTATGGGACGAGTTTATGTAATAGTGAGATAGTGGCTGGTCCATTTCCATATAGAAGTCGAGTCTGTCGAGAAACACTGGCGCGTTCTCGTCTGACATCAGGTAGCGGATTAAACCGTCCTTTGTGAGGCATTCTGTAAAGGAAGTAGTTTATTGAAAATGTACACGAAAATAGAAAAAGAAAATGTACAGTGGTTTGAGGTGTAACAATTTGTTGGTAGATTTTCTTTAGATTTCTTCTACAGGTTACTTTACTAAAAAATAGTAAATTTATAAAAGTGTATGGATATAATTCGAAAATGTTAGGGACATATTTAAAGTAAAAAGGTTAAAAGTTATAGCAAAAGACCCATATGCATACATATATGTCAATAATAATAAAGTCTCTTGTTCGTTCGTTCATTTAGGGTTTTTTTATTCAGATTTTCGAGATCCTTTTTGAGTGTATATTGTACTTTTCTGTAAATATAACTTCCAAAATCGTAGGAAAAGGGTTAAGTATTTGGAAAGATATAATAGTGATTCAAGTGTACTTCAAATTGTAAGGGCTTTGCAAATAACGAGATCATTACGTAACAAATAGATTGAATATAGTGAGGTCAAGGGTTGGGTCCTTTGAAAGTCGTTGAAGAATATGCAGAGGCTATTCTTGACAAAATTACTACATAGTATAAAAAAGTCATTTTCCGCCGTCTTTGTGTCTGTTGGATCTTAAAATTATGGAACAGATTTTGATGAGGTTTTGTAATAGATAGAGATTCTAGAAGAAGATTTTAGTATATAAATTGTTAAGTTAAGAAAAAGCGGGCGAAGCTGCGGCTGGAAAGCTAGTAGGTACTATTATAATAGTCTATTAAAATTTAGGTTTACAGGTAGAAAGGTACTTCCAAAGGTACTTGGAAGTTTCTGAAAATTTACGAATAAGTAATGTCTAGGGCCTCGTTTTCGTAGCAAATTCCCGGGACAAATAGCCTTATTTATTATTCACGAGCGAACCTGTCGTACTCCGTACTGATAAAAGCAAAAAATAGGCATTCGATGTTTTCACAGTCATTTTTCTAAGAGCCTTTTTGTGATTTTAACTAATGTAAAAAATAGATAAATATATTCTTACTTTTTTATAACAGATCTGGGCTTTTTTATAGTGAAGCATACATAAATTAAATTGTGCTGTTAATTTTCTAGATCCACAAAGTTGCGATGAGTGATTTGAACATAACATTATAGAATACATAATTATTTTTTTTAATTAACTGCCTTATGCTTTACGAATGAATGATCTTAACTTGTATTTTTCTTTTTAATGTAATGTAAAATTATAAATCTGAGATACGTCTATCTAATTAGGAAACTGTAATGTAATGGTAGTGTGTATTATGTAAGTGTTAAAAATCCCAAGTTTACTCACTAGCTGTTTTCGCTTCTTCATTCTGTTCATATGTATCAATAATCTCCACGGCTCGTTTGTCATCGTACAGTGGGTAAAGGATTTCATTAAGGCGAGGGTCGCGCTGCTTCTCGTTCAGGAAGTTCACAAATTGTTCCAAGTTGATGCGGTCTGATTTGCCTTGCGTGCTGAAATTTTATAAATAAGATGATTATTAATGCTTATTTTTTTTGAATATATCTTTGGTAAATATCAGCAAGTCTACGGTTAACACAATTGAAATAAATAATTGTTATTTATAATAATATAGACTTATTCGCTCGTTTTCCATTATTTTAGATGGTTGAACGATATTCCTGTAATATTATATGTATAAGAAGAATAGTCTCTTATTTAATGTCTGATTATGGAAAAAAAACCTTATCCAGATTAAACAAACATGTCCTAGAACATAAACTTTCACGATAAGTGTATAACCAATCCGCCCAGAAGTATATTACTCATTTAGAAAATATACTGCACTCAGAAAAAATAACCAAATAAATAAATAAAATCCACAATACTCACACAGTCCTAAACAGTTCCTCAATATCATTCCTGGGGCAGATCTTGTGGTATAAAGCGTAGAACTTATCAAAGGTAAACGCTTCTTTTTCCATAGACTCGTTCTTCCCCGAGGGGAGACCGAGTTCGGACAGACATTGGTACACAAGCTTCTCTGTTTTGCCCGACGCAAATGTTCTAGCTACCACCTTCACTGGGACCTTGCCTTTAGGATCCGTGAGGAAGCTGAGACGCATCCAACTATAAGGAAAAATGTGTTAATAACATATTAATATGATGTTTAAATTAATAAACGCAATAGGGGAAACTAAACTTGTATATTTAGATTTATTTCCTCAGCTTTCTATTCAATAAAGAACATTTTTGTATTTATTTCCTCAGCTTTCTATTTGGTAAAGAACATTTTTATAATTAATTTCGATTGGGAATCGAACCCGATCTCTGAGTTAAGTTCAAGTTTGAGATTTGATCAAAATCGTGTATAAGTTATGTAAGTAAATCCTAATCAGATTAATTGCATTAATAAGTAAGTATGCAAAATATTAAAATTCACAACCATAATAATCTCTGTAAAAATTAATAAACAGTAAGAAAAATATCAACTTGTAAGAATAATAAAAAACTGTGATTATGAAACTACTGCTAAGTATAAAAACAACTTGCAGGAAACACGTGCAAGAAAAACTTGGAACAAAAGCAAAAGAAAGTTAATTTGGAACTATACTAATTTTGAACGCGCTCATCTCAGGAACTACTGGTCCGATTTGAAAAATTCTTTCGGTGTTAGATAGCCCATTTATCGAAGAAGGCTATAGACTATATTCATCACGCTAAGACAAACAGGAGCGGAGCACTGCGGGTAAAACCGCGGAGCACAGCTACACGCTAGTAAATAAAAAAATTATCGAGCAGGATTTGAACCCGAATTTTTTATTATTTTCACTTCAAATAGGAAATTTAAGATTCTACGTACTGTTTCATAAGATTAGTCCTGGGGCAGCAGTTGTTTATTTTGTTATTGTGTGTGATGTGGCGGAGGCCCTCCTTCCAAACCTATGAAGCATCATGCATGCATGCGTTGTACTTTGACCTCTGCATTTTGTATGTACTCTGGATCTTTTTACGTATTCATGACTTATCTTGTTCTTATTTATTTTCCGCTATTTTGTCATTTTCAGTTTTTTATTGGTTATAATTTCACAGTTATGTATTTTTTATAAAGAGGACAATGCATTTAAATATATAAGCGGCCCGTATAGCATTAATTTCCTAATGTATTTCTCTTCTTTATTTCTTCTGTATGTGTTAAATAAATATTGTATTGTATACCCTTATTCAATTGACTGTGTGAAGATTTTTTATGAAATAATATTTTTTATTAAATTAGTTTCATTTTATAGACTTAAAAAACAAACGATCAAGGAGAAACCAAGCCAGGCGTATCAAATATATTTATAAGGATCACTTAATACCATTATAGGAAGTCGAAAAAGTAAAGACTATAGCCTTGATATAAAAATGTATTGCTTCGAAAGTGCCCTTAGGCTGTTACCGAAATCCCTAAGGCTCGATCTTTATTGATTGAACGAAAATTGATGACTATTAAGTAAAAGCCTATTGGGAAAAGGTATAGTTAAGTTTTAAAAGGTTAAACTACTTAAATATGATGGATTGAACTTGTCACATAAATTTATTTTCTATAATAATCTAATACATTTCTTTTTCTTTTAAACGCTCACATGATACGTCCATATTTTGTGAAAATCTGGCAATGTAGGTAAGAAAAAAACACTACTAATTTTTATAGATTTTAAACTTTCAGGCGTCCAATGGTTAGTTTGCCAAAAAAAAAAACATGAATTTAACTGAAATTATCAAGAACAAAATAGCAGAAAAATAAACCTCCAATTTATTCTTCTCATTTAAATTCTCACCGTTCTCTTAGTAATCTCATTTTAAAATCATATTATGTTTTGGAATATTGTTTACCATCGTTTCATATTCCGATTTCCGGCCACAATTTACATTTCGATACAAATTATACAAAGGTCAAAGTATAGGAAACAATTGTTAGAATATAAACTATTAAGTGCATAACAAAAGAGAAGACGGTTAATATAACAATAGAAAAAAAACTGCATAATCTGTGACTTATAGCCAAAACAAGGAACATTTAAATTGTTATAAGAGAAAAAAATATTATACTGTTCAAACTTTATGTTAATTTAACATATAAATTGTTTTTACGCTGTGATAAAAATTATCATGCGCGTTAGGGTTTTAGCGAAGGCCACAGATTTTCAAAATTATCAAACACTGTTACACATAATCATGCAAAACATTATAATAATGTTAATATCCATGCTGACATCATTCGTGCCTCTGTCCAAAGCACGACTGTATGAAAATAATTTCCATCTTTAAAAATAATGATGTTTTTTTTTAATTATAGTCGTGCTATGGAGCGAAATGTTAGTAACATTGCAAGATCGTAAAGCTTTTTTGCAAGTGAGTGTCGACAAGTGCTGCCATCATATTAAAAGAAGACGTAGCATCTGTTTTAAGAACTAGGCACTAGTAATTAGTAAATCGAATATAGTAGATCGAATGAATTACTAACGGACAGACAGCTAGTTTTTTTCGTATGTATGTACGTAGGTACTACGTTATAGTAGTGCAGAGTTCATATCTTGTACTTAGAAATTAGAATGCATGAACTTTTCTTGCCACTGAATTTTGTAGATAAAAATCACTATAAACACATGTCAAACACACTTTAAACATATGTTTTTCATGTTTATATATATTTTTATTCCCTAGTTTTATTTATATGGCAACACTTGTTCATATAATTCGTAAAGATTGTTTATATGGCAATACTGATCAACCCAAAGCGTCAGCAAAGCGACAGTTTTACGATCCAACTCACTGCTTCTTGAGACACGTCATGGGACACACGTTGTTAGCCTTCACGTTGTGAGTGATCCTTCTCAGACCCTCCAACCATACCTTCGAGAATTTTCTACGTTAGACCTTA
This sequence comes from Colias eurytheme, assembly GCA_907164685.1. Lineage (NCBI taxonomy): Eukaryota > Metazoa > Arthropoda > Insecta > Lepidoptera > Pieridae > Colias > Colias eurytheme. The sequence goes on along the minus strand of CAJQZN010010533.1, from coordinate 2,397 downwards.
ATTATAGCATACTACGGGTTGTTTTGGTTGGAAACTCAAAAGTTTAAGATTTTTCACACTAGAGCAAAATAATCTTAATATGTATCTCAAACATTTTTAGTACCGTAAAATATAGAAGGGCCCTACCCATTTTTCTTTGTTGATATCTGGTGTCTGTGATAACCCATTTAATAGTTTTTAATGTAGGTTTTTTCATACATTTATCATATTAACTGGAAGATAAATAAAACAGAACATATCGAGAAGATGGAAACCTTAGTGGGAAACCATTAGATGCTTTCGAATATTTTTTTTCTATTTCCAATGCGTAACACAACAGTCAATAGGGTCTAGACAGAGCAACGCTTGAGTATTCAACCATATACCAGTAGTAGAAATTATACTTCTATAGACAAAGATTTTATATAACGTATTCACTTAAGTACCATTTTATATAGAGAATTAAATGTCCAGCTGTAAGTACTAAATAAGAGCTTAAGAACTCACTTTAACGGAGTGTCGTAAAAGGGTGTAAAATAAATTCAAAAGTTTGTAGGCGGAGCGAAGTGCGTTGAGTTGAAAGTTTTCATGTTTTAGTGAAACAATTCATAAAATAAGTATTCTTGGGCTTTTTACAGTTCAGTCATGTACTTGAGTATCAACTGAATATAGTGCTTTAAGGATAATTTTTTTGTACAAATATATTTTCTTCTAGGCATAGTAATCAAAGAGCATTTGGGCCATTTTTGTGTTTTTTATTGGCAGTGGGAGCAAAGCAGAAAGGCTAGCTGATGTTAAGTGGTCACCAACCATAAACACTTGTAACACTGTTGTTGTTACAAGTTTATCGACCTTATAAAGATATTAAGAGAGAGTTTTAGTATTTAAAACCTTAATAATACAAATACTTAATACAATTTATCAAGTTCATATATCTGGGATTGAAATAATTGTGAACAATTGAATAGTTAATGAATTTAGTCAAATTTATGGAAACAATAAGAGTCATGTTTAATCTATTTTCAATTAAATTATTCAATTTCAACTCAATTCAGACATCCAATATTATATTGGAATGGGTTATGAGCTTTTGTATGTAAAATATAGTCAAACAATCGTAATTAATAATATATTTACCTTAGAAGTATAATTTCCACCTCATAAGTTTTTACTTATTAATAAACTACAATTTGAAACTACCCTCCTCCAAAGCATTTTGATTACCAAATGATGATCACCAAATCTTAATTAACATAATAAGTACAATACTTATACTTTTTCTTTAATTTCTAGAAGAAAATCATTTTACACTTTCGCTTGCTTGAACGAAATCGCTATAAAGGAATAAGCCGATCAATTGAACACGAAATATTATCCTTTATATATTCGAAAGTATGGAAGTATAAATTCTACGAAAAGAATGCTATTGCATAGCTTCTATCGCGGGCCTTGAGCGCGGGGACGGAATCGAGAAATTCCGTAACGAAAAAACCTCACGCTCCCCACTCCGACGGGCTCGGAGTTGTGGCTTGAAGGCATAGCTTTACCGCGGCAGTCCCCGAGTGCCACACGTCTTTTTAAAGTGAAACTTTTATTACATCGTCTCAAACTTTTTGGTCTGTGTAGCGCATGTCACGTGTATCGCGGCTGCCGAGTAGGTATACCTACTCGGCAGCCGACCGTCACGCGACATGCGCTACACAAAGCAGTGTTCGGAACCGTTCGAACAGTTTCAATTTTACCGTGGTTTCATAAAACCACACAACGTTTTTTTTATAATCAAATTCCTTTATAATCCCATATTATCTACGGTTTCTCTTCCCTATTTCCTAACAAAATCAACAAATGCTTCAAAACTCGACGTAATCAAGTTGGCAATTCCATCTTCATCCCCTAAATTCGAGAGGATCAAAGTACGCTATTTAATTATGAATTCGAGGATCTAAATCCGTTTTATATTTTTCAAGATGGCGAATAGAATAGCTCATAATCTCTGCGATTAATTGAAGTATTATCTTTATTAACTAAGTTTGAGTCTTTAACTTGATTGGTTTGGTGTAAATGTAAATTAAAATGTGCTTGGATTGGTGATAAAATAATTGTAGATTGATATTTTGTAGATGGGATAAACTATTGTTATTTTACTAAAGATAGACATTTATATACAACGTCTTATTTAATCATAACGAATCCGAAGCGAAGCGAAAGCGTGTTTTAAATCATCTTTAATTGCTTACTTATAAATGTTAACCTTTTTTTTTAATTTTTTGAGGGTATTAATCAAAATGCTATCATTAACAGTTAGTTTACCTTAGCAGTGTTAGCATCAGGACAGACTACATGCTGATAGTTGATGTTTATATAATCTGTCCCACTGCATATCGTGAGTGATTTCTCTTCCAGTTGGTCGCCATGTTT
>CAJQZN010010532.1:0-10155 GCA_907164685.1 Colias eurytheme | reverse complement strand
CTCCGCACACCGAATACGAAAAGCAACTCTTAATAGAGTTGGTGCAATCACTTGTAACAACACTTGACTGTAGAAAGACTGACGGCGTTACTGTGAAGAAGAAGCATGAGGCTTGGGAGAAACTCACGTGGAATTCAATAGCTCTCGAAATATAACCCATCCGGTAAGTAGTTTAATATATTTATGTAGATTTATCGTATTGTATGTTTTTAAATTTTAGCAATTTTTTTGTACATTCCTATTATTAAAGGTACATTAGACCATGTATTTAATAATAAGCCATGTAAAATAATATCTATATGCTTTGTTAGGAATTCATAAATAAATACATATATGTATAAATATTTTTCTCGAATATAAATATATAAAACTCAAAGGTGACTGATATAGTGATCTATCAACGCACATGCAGAACGCACTGGACGTATCGGGCTGAAATTTGGCATGCAGGTAGATGTCATAACGTAGGCGTCCCCTAAGAAAGGATTTTAGAAAATTCATCTCCTAAAGGGGTAAAATAGGGGATGAAAACTTATACCATGAAAATTTATCTTTTCCACGCAAGCGAAGCTGCGGGCAACAGCTAGTTGTACATAAAACTGTCTAATAACTTAAATGACTGAAATGTTTAATTGCATTATTTTAGGTTACTTCAAAACCACTTAAGAAGATGTGGCAAAATCTTAAATCAAAAGCAAGAGATGCAAAAACAATTGCCAACCAGTCAAAAAAGACTGGAGGAGGCCCACAACCACCTCAAATAGAGGCACGGGAAAGTCAAGTTTTGGCCGTTATGCCAAATGTCATGCCAACAATCGCTTTGGATATTGATAGCGACATGATGTGTAAGTAAATTTAGTTATTGTCAAAAATTTAGATATTCATAGCATTGATTCACAGTTATTGTAAGAAGAGAATGAGTTATTGATAAATAATTTCTTTGGAGAAAACCTAATACCTAATTGAACCCAACACCTCATGAACAGCAGTCATACACACTGTTTGTGGCTTACTATACTCTGTCCATTATATTATTTGCTTTTTGACAGCTTCACGCATAGGTAGGATTGTATTGTCTATGTTAAAATATCATACAAATAATTATCATTCTTCATGGACAGGTCCCGCCCATTTAGTGATGTCTACACAGAACTATTCAATGATGGGTCGATAGATTATAATAATCGATAGAAATACTCTGTAAAATATATCCGATACAGAAAAACTCTTCTATTATGTTATATAATTTAAACGTAAAGACAACCAAATGTTTTAACATACAATGCATAGATATGTGGTCTTATTATTACATATCTTATAAGTACGTTTACGTTGTAATTATTATTTACGTACCTGATTCGATTTATGATAATATTTTGAATTTATAATTGAAATGGTATCACAATCGATAATCTTTTGAACATCACTTCTGGTATCACCCGTCGAGCTGTCAAAAAGCAATTCTTATAGTGATTGAATAATATTGCTGTAGACTATAATGCATCAGTCTACAGCAATATTATTCAATCAGATCATATAAAATATTTGCTGTACATAATATTAAAAGAAACTTTTTTCATTACTACCCAATAACCTAATCATTTCAAATCTTCTGCTTAATAGATGTGGAAGACCACGAAACTGAAGCAGATGATGACAGTTCTGCTTGGCTTCCCATTAAAAACAGGATGAGAGAGCTGGAAGTTATCCCAGCACAGTCAAGCCAAGACAACGGAGAACAGCCATCGGCCTCAAGTCAAGAGCCTTGCAACACAACTTCTTCGACTATTGCAACACAACACATAAGAGGGTCAAGCAAAAGGAAAGAACATAATGAGGAAGTGGAAACTCTTGATGGAGTAAGGAAAAAAGTTTACAAGAGAGAACTCCAGCATATGGAAGAGAGATTTGAGTTGGAGAAAAAATTATTACTAGAAAAACATTGTAAGGAAATGGAAATTCTAGAAATAAAAAAGCTTATAGCACTCAAGGAATTAAATAAATAATTATTGATAATTATGGTTATTTTGTTTTTTTTTACATAAACCACCTAAACCTTATAAATTCTGATACTATCATTCAAATAAACTTTACATGTATGTACATGAATTCTTGTTTTTTTGTTATAAAATTCTACAAACCCATAAAATACAATAAATGAAATAATAATATAACAACTAAGTATTCATAAATTTAAAAAAAAAGTAAATGAAATTCTGCACAGAATAATCAAAACACATCACATTATTCAAGAAAATATATTTTATTCAATAAAATTACAATTCTAGACAATCTTTTTTAGTTTTTTAAACTACCAATCAATACACAATCTGTTTTTTAAACTAATTAAATTGAGCTATAACAGCTTGTCTGCACTCAGTTGGACAGCTTACAAGTGACGGCATAGTGCTGAATCTTATTATTTTATGCTCTTCTATCGTTCTAGATAGGTCACCTGGTGGTTCAAATGACCCATATTTTTTTCCTATACCGGCTTGTAGTCTAATACTAGAACTGCTGTAAATGAAAACCACTGTCGCCAAAATTAACACATTTAAACCGATAGCTAAACAGTACACACAAGTAAACTAAGGTCAGGTGGGGTAAGAGGGTCACTGGGGGAAGAGGGCCCAGAGACCATAACTAGTAAACCGAAGCGTTTATGACTATGTACTTTCCGTCGATAAAAAAGTGAAGGCGAATTAGTTTGAGCGGTTTTGAGTAGATGTCGCTACGTAGCACAGACATCACAAAAAATGTAAACAAATTTGACAGTTGCGAATTCGGCTAACACCAAGTTGGCTCGTTTTTTTGCGAACCCATATTTTAGTGATAAAAGTGTGCTAGAAATATTTTAAATATCCTGATACACGGAGAAAACTGTAAGTATTTCTTTTATTAATCATTTTAGTTAAGAAACAACTAAATATTGTGAGTTTCTTTCGCTTGAAAATCCTAGACTTCAAAAACAATAGCTGGGGTAAGAGGCTCACTATTGACGGTGAAAGAGGAACATATGTTTCTCTTCCCCCGTGTGAGGGGTGACCAACATTTTGATTAATTTATAATTATATGTGGATAAAATGAAAAGAAGTGACTGACTGTTCTGTACCTATTACAATTTTAAATTATAACTAAAAATTTCTCGCTCATGTGTTTTTTTTATATTTTTTTTTTATTTAATAGGCGGGCAAACGAGCATACGGATCACCTGATGTTAAGCGATTTCCGCCGCCCATGGACATTCGCAACTCCAGAGGAGTCACAAGTGCGTTGCTGGCCTAAAGGATTATGTCTCCTGTGCCAGTAATTACTTCAGGGCCTCATCTCACCACCAAACCGGAACACAGTGATGCAAGCACCACTATTCGCCAAGTTTCGCTAAGTTCGCCTGTCTCAAAATTCCAGAAATTCCAAAGAATTTCTTTTGGATCAAGAAGATCATTTATATTTTTAACTGACTTCTTAAAAAGGAGAAGGTTCTTAATAGATGAATTAAAATACTGATTCGCAATATTGATCTCATCACATAGTGCCATTGTTATTTTTAAAGAGTAACTAACTAGGAAAACTAGTTAGGGACAGACTGTTTACCATTACTATGTATGATTAAATAAAAATAGAATTATAACTAGTCGACTTCTTTTTAGTTTGCCACCCCTGATCGAACCTGTATGTCCCTCTTACCCCGAATTGATGTATTCTTGTTTTTTATTCCAAATTATACCTTATTTCATCGACATTAAGATCTAATATTGACCAAAGACATTCTATCTACAAATTAACGAACATTTAGCAACGAATATTTTAATTCAAACTCCAATCTTAGGAAATACAATGACTGTCCCTCTTACCCCTTGTAAGGGGGAAGAGGAACGATTACTCAATCTTGACATTAATGTCAATATCTTCGTAAGAACTGTTATTAGAGTAATGACATTTAGCCTACGGGAAGCTAATACATAAAGGTAAGTTCTGTGTGTTTCAAACATCTTAAAAAGCTATAAATGTTGTTCCTAGCAGTCAAAATATTTTACTGAAAATGAAATATGTTCCTCTTACCCCACCTGACCTTATACCTTTTATTGGACAGCTATGATTTAAGTGAAAACTTAAATATTAAATTCATCTTTTAAATATGTATCCTAACGCACGACTTTACGGTTTATTTTAGAACTAGCGGTCCTCCCCGGCTTCGCCCGTGGTACATATTTACGTTTTCTCTACATAAAAACCATCCTCGTACTTCAAGGAATATAATAGAAAAGAATTATCGAAATCGGTTCAGCCGTTCACACGTGATGCCATGACAACGCGAAACGGGTGCAGACCCGCCGCCTTTTTATAGCTCCCGCCGCGAAGCGCGTCGAACGCGGCAACTGATACACAAAAATAATCCTTATGGCTGCATGATTCTGTATTCACGCGCGATGACTTATAGCGTATTTCATGTATAACTTTGGTGTTTCTACACCGATTTACATGATTCTTTTACTATAACCTGCCCAGGAGTATGAAGAATAATTGTGCCAAATTTGGTTAAAATCCGTCGTGTAGTTTTTGTTTCTATAACGAATATACAGACAGACAGACAGACAGACAGACAAAAATTTTACTGATTGCATTTTTGGCATCAGTAGCGATCCCTTATCACCCCTTCATAGTTTTTTTTTAAATATATTTCATGTACAGAATTGGCCTCTCTACAGATTTATTATAAGTATAGAAGATAACATCCCTAGGTACATGGGAGGTTTCGTTTCTTTTTGCTCCAATACGAAAAAATTCGGCTTTTCTACAACAGAGGGCGTTAATTTTCAATAGATATAACTTTGAACCTAATAAACACATACAAATAAGGTTGAAATTTGTGCTAAACATGATAATAAGAACGGTCGACATTCATTTATGTTGATAAATATCAACATTCATTTATATATATTTAGATTTCTATGGTGAAACTCGTACATAATACTTGTAAATATTCTATAATTTTAAGGAAAAACGGTATTATTTCAAAAAATAATTGACGATGAAATGTTATGCCTTTATTAGTATCATTACAACTTGTGGAAGAATTTCCGCAATGGGAAATGCTGAAACGCACCATGTTTAAAAACCCAAGTATCAAGGGCAACTGAACAGCGACGAACGCACTGGTGGCTTGGAAGTCACCTGAGTGGCGACAAGGCCACGCGCGCTTACGACTTCTAGTGTCTTGTTATTTAGATTTCTATGAAGGCTACTTATTATTCTGATATTTCATAAAGATTAGAAACATTAGAGTTGAAAGAAAAAAAACGCGGGGCGCAGCTAGTATACAATAAAATAAAACAAAATATCACAGTAAACTAGTTTATTAAACATAAATACAAGATTAATTCCTGCGTCTGCGCACCCTGGATATTCTCCACGCGTTAGGTTCTTCGTACTTATTATACAAGGGTTCAAGTCGTTGGTTTTTCTTGAATTTGGACAATTTCGTCGGATCCGAGAACTTGAAGAACGCAGGAGCGAATTCGACGAGCCACTTGGGATCGATGGTAGTTACTTCACGCATGTACTCTTTCGTTGTTTGCACCAGTTCATGGTAGATAACCCTGAAAATAATATAATCATTATCTTAATATATATAAATCTCGTGTCACAATGTTTATCCTCAATGGACTCCTAAACCACTTAACCGATTATAATAAAACTAGCTTTCCGCCCGCGGCTTCGCCCGCTTTGTCTAAAACATAATAAATAAATTATATACTAAAACCTTCCCCTTGAATCACTCTATCTATTAAAAAAACCGCATCAAAATCCGTTGCGTAGTTTTAAAGATTTAAGCATACATAGGGACATAGGGATAGAGAAAGCGACTTTGTTTTATATGTACTATGTAGTGTACACATGTGCAGTTCAATCCAACTTGAGAGATAGGATAGTTTAAACATGTAGGTACCACGGGCGAAGCCGGGGCGGACCGCTAGTTATACTATATATTGTACATTTTCATGTTTGAGAAATTATTTTGTGTATGGAATTTGACGCGAGTCTAGAATATTGTCCAATTTAGAAAACATGGTTAGTCATAAATATTGTGCAATTTTCAAATGAAAATGTGTTATCTCAACTGACCAGATGCCAGAGAATTTTTAGATTTCTTGTTAAAAGGATTAAATTTTAAAAGGATGAAAGCTTATGTCAAACTACACTGTTTGGTTGGGGAAAATCAATTATAAAATATGTAATGACGATTGAAAAGTGCTTCTAGAAGAAGTCTGATTGAATAAATAAATGTTTAAAGGGATGGAAATTTGTATGAAGTGTAGGCCAAATTTTAAAATTATCATAATTACAAATAATATAAAGACTTATCCTTACCACTCAGGTTGTCTATTAAATAGTGCACTAGACGGATGTATGTAAACCACTTGGCTGTCGACCAACGTCCTATATCCTTCCTGCGGGTCTTTTTTCGCGGCATTTCTAAAGAATCCAGAGCAAATTGTCTTCTGTACTCGCACTGTGTTCTTGCCCGCTGATACTACGTCGAGTTTGTGCCTAGAAAAAGAAAAAAATACGTTTTATACAAAATATAATGGATGTTGTTGCTATTGATCATTTCTTTTTAATAAATTTTTAATGTGAATGATTCGAAGGGATTCGAACCCGCACTTCTGCCTTACCGGGGCGACGTATGACCACTCTTAGCTGATAATTTTTTTTACTTCTTTAACACCTGATAACAACTCTAAAATGTTTTTGTATTATACTAGAAACATTACTGATTACAGTCTTGAATTTTTTTCAAAACATTGATATTCAATCATCCAGCCAAATCAAATTTTCGGAGGTATATTAAAATCACTAAACAAAATAAAACATTTTACAATATAGACAATTATAACTGAGTTAATGTTTCTATTTTGAAGTAACAACATGGTAAATTTTTCATTAAATATTTTTATCTTCTAGATGTTAGAACATCTTAAAATAGCTCTGATCTTAGAAGAGTATTTTAGAAGAAATATCACTGTCTTGAATTTGTTTGATAACTTTACCACTCTACTCAAGAATGTAATTTTATTATTTACAATAAATGTTCAATTCCCTGAGTGAATAAATCAATCTTGATGACTTACCTATCCATAATCCCGAGCAACTGTTTCCTCACATCTTGCGCCCGTTTCAGCGTCCTAATTTGCACGAAGTTCTCATAACACCACGCGTTCGAGAACTTATTATTCTTCCAACTGTTATAAACCGCAAGTAACGTCAAATGATCTCCTTCTGCTTGATTGAATTTGGCTTTTTTCTGGTCCGCGAGAGCTTGTTTATCCTTTGGTCGATAGAACACGTTTTGCACACTTAGCATTGACACTATGGTCAAGATTTCGTCAGAGCATTGTAGTGCTACGGACATAATAAGGATCTTTGATAGATTCGGTTCTAGCGGGAACTCAGCCATCTGCAAAAGTATGAGTATGTTAAAATTCACTAGCGAACACAAAACTTCTACTGAACCTAGAGAAAAATTTATATATTTATGGTCTAAATCACAAATATTTTAGGCAGCGATTTTGGTATCTTTGAATCTTGCCAAAAAAGTTTCACTTCTGACACGTGTACTCAACACACTCTCTTTTATTTTCTTCTAACTGTATCTTTCTTCTTCTGTCAAATCTTATCTTAATACTATTATAAAGGCGAAAGTTTGTAAGTATGGATGTATGGACGTATGGATGTATGGATGTTTGTTACTCTTTCACGTAAAAACTACTGAACTGATTACAATGAAATTTAGCACACATATAGAGGGTAAATTGGATTAACACATAGGATAGGTTTTATCCCGGAAATCCCACGGGAACGGGAACTATGCGGGTTTTCCTTTGAAAACGCGGGCGAAGCCGCGGGTGGAAAGCTAGTATAGGTATATATCTGTTCATTCCTCACCCTCCGTCCAAGCCTAGTAAGTAGACCTTCAGAATCCAGAGCTGACAGCGAGTGCAGTTGTTCCAGCGCCATGATGAGAGACTCTACAGGTGGAGCGTCCATGAAGTCGAAGTGTAATAGGTCGTTGATGCCCATCGTCTTTAGTTGTAACACCTGGTAGATAAAATGGGTAATGTTTAGTAAAAAAAATCAAAAATATTTATTCAGTAACAAATATGTTTACAATTATATCAGTCATTGAGACATCCTTTTAAGCATTAATAGCTTGTGTTAGAACATCTCGCTCTTCCTAGAGTACATTACCATGTATTGTTACAAGATTAACATTTAGTAGAGTTTTTAATATGTATAAAGTTTTGTTAATATAAAACTGGTAAAATAATATCTTTATTAACGTAATAACGACTAGTGTAAGGATGTCTGCGATATTCTGAATAAGATTTCTTGAAGACAATTCTTTATTACGATTTTAAAATATTCAAATATTTATATTACCATCGATTTCTAGGTGAGAACAGTTTACCTGAATAAGATAAGACCGGAGTACCTATACATAAAGTTTTAAGAAGTGAGAACAGTTTACCACAACATTAAAAGAGTATAAATAGACTTGCTATAAAGGATGACTTTACTGGAACAAGAGAAGGCATAATCTTATTATATATAAATCTCGTGTCACAATGTTTGTCCTCAATGGACTCCTAAACCACTTAACCGATTATATTTTTATCGGTGGTAAATGTTAAAAATAATTATTGACGTTTCAAAAGTGCTTCTCGAAGAAGTCTAATTGAATAAATAAATGTTTGAGTTTGAGTTTAATAAAATTCGCACACCATGTGCAGGTACCACGGGCGAAGCCGGGGCGGACCGCTAGTATATTATAGATCATAGGGATATAGGCCTGATCATGACCTATTTTTCTGTTCTTGAATTTTTCAATATTAATAAGAAATATAACTCACAGTAGTAGCAAGATTGGTCCGCTGTATCTCCGGTACAGGTGTGGGCAACATCTCATCTCGGTAGGCTCGCTCCGTGTATAACCGGTACGTTTTGCCCGGACCCGTGCGACCCGCTCTACCCGCGCGTTGTTTTGCTGCTGCCTGAGAGAAAAGTAATAAAATATTAAGATAAAGCTTGCAAACATAATAATAATCAGATTTAAATGATTATTAAATCGTAATATTAGTTTATTTAATGAGACAGCTCATTGCAAAAAAATAGGATGCAAAATTAGAAAGAAAAACAATCTTAGAATATAATTGAAGTTATAAATGTTTTTTTTTTAAACAAGAATAGTCTATCAGTGAAAGAAATGTTAATATTTTAACGTACCTGCGAAATCGGAGTTACAACGAGCGAATCCATGCCCGTCTTCGAATTGTACACCTTCTGTTTCACAAACCCTGGATCGACCACGTAATAAATGCCATCTATCGTTAACGACGTTTCTGCTATATTCGTAGCTATCACCACTTTTCTAGAACCAGGGGGAGCTGGTTCAAAGATCCTGGTCTGCATTTCCGAAGGTAGTGCGGAGTATACAGGCAAAATAATCAGTTCTGGCACATCTGGACCTAAGGACTTCATTCTTTCGTACAAAATCTCACAAGCCGTGTCGATCTCCTCTTGACCCGTTAAGAACAGAAGAATATCCCCTGGCGGTTCTCTCAAATGTATCTGCATTACAGTAATCAAAGACGCATCCAAATAATCCGTTTCTGGTTCTTTCGTATACAAAACTTCTACGGGGAATGTTCTGCCTGGTATCGTGAAAATTGGTGCAGCGAAGAAATATTGTGAAAATTTGACGGCATCGAGTGTTGCGGAGGTTACAATTAGCTTTAATTCTGGTCGTTTTTGGACAGCTTGTTTGAGCAGACCGAAGAGTACGTCTGTGTGAATCGTTCGCTCGTGGGCTTCGTCCAACATGATAACAGAATAGGTCTTTAGATCTAGGTCCATGAGACACTCGCGGAGCAACATACCGTCTGTCATGTACCTGGGGAGGAAATATATCGATCAATACTAGTAGAAAGGCGATATTAAATACATATTTGTGTTTAATGTAGTGCTTCAACAGTGAGTTGAATGCAGTGAACAAGAACAAGAAAATGGCAAATTCGATTCACTATTTTATTTCTCACATAGAATATAGAGAATACTGGTATCCTTACTGTACCATCACAGTATATATTTAATAAT
>CAJQZN010010528.1:0-37822 GCA_907164685.1 Colias eurytheme | reverse complement strand
ATCCTTACAAACTTTCGCCTTTATAATAGTATTAAGATAAGATATAGTGATAGATAGATTTCGATTTCGGTTATCATCAAGATCCGGTCAACCATTTTGTTGCGATTGAGTAACAAACATCCATCCAAACTTTTATATTTTTAATATTACCATAGCGGTATAAGGTGTGTGTGTTTATGTTTATATACGTAGTGTATATTGTTTCCACAGTAAATTATCTTTGTTTTTGCTCTCACGAATATATGGATGTTTCATTTATGATAAGGTTCGCGTAACGGCGATCGCCTAATGTGTTGGAAACGGTTGTAATGTTACTTTAAGATATTATGCGCATATTGACCCTTTCGTATATGTTGTGTAGCCAGACGAAGATGAAATTGTTATACTTAGATATAAAGTATAACCATTTGAAAATCTGATCGAATGTTCATAAATGGGTAAAACTAACAATATTTTGCAGGAGATATTATATCTATAGTCTGGGTGAGTCAATCATAATGGTCAGTGATCACAATGCGGGCTAAGTAAGGTAGGGCGTTGTCAGTTATTAGATGGGTTACCGTTTAGTTGTAGGTACTACCGCAAAAGATAACAAGAATCTGATGTTCATGGTTCAGTACGATTAATTACCTTCTAGTTTATTATCGATAAAAATTTCGTTGTTTATTCATTGCAAATGTTTGCCTCAACAAAAATTACATACAGTTCAGATCGATAACTTTATTTCAGTCGAAATTAAATATTCATATGGGATTTATTAGTTTTGGTAAGTTTTGCGTTCGCAATGCAAATTAACTCATGATGTAGACCGAATTTTGGAGTATAAATAATGCTTCGGTAGCATGAATAATTACTGCAAAATAGAGTACAGTTTTATTACTGCGAATATTTTGAGCGAATAAACTTTTGTAGTTAGCAGCGTAGTGCATACAATTCATTGTGTTACATAGTTTTGCGTTAATTTGTCATTGTTATAATATTTTAAGTGGATAGAGACTATTGTTAGGTTAAATATTTATTTGGGTTTATAAATGTTCGTGAAAGTCTGAGTAGAAATTGACTGAATCAAATATTAGGTGCTTTAGTTGCTGCGTTTCATATTGTACGTTTATCTATATGTTAAATACTATCGCAAAGTTTAATAGTTAGTTTGAACACACTGTATAGTTTGTTCTGTATGACGAACTTGCTATTTTATTTGATAGCATAATTCCTAAGGTAGGTCGTCTAATATAATCAGATTTGTTTAACTAAACGACGGAACCGCGACTCTAGTCTTCTCAAATGGAGATTGATATGTGAAACGTCAGGTAAATTTTTGATTTAGGCCCACATCCCTATTCACGATGGACAACGTTGGCCCAACAATTTATCGTCGATGTTCGCTATTACGGTGATTATGAATAAACATCTGCAATGACGGCCGAGTTTAGATATTTAGGCCCATCGCGATGGCCTCTACTCGCCCAACGCTGCCCATTGTGAAGAGGGTCCACAAGACTGCGAGTTGACTCCATAAAAAATTCAATAATACACAGTGGGCGGTAATTGGTCAATTTAATAAATTCCCGCGACTCTCACTCAGTCGACCAATAAAGTATAACGTAGGTGGTCGCTAGGTATATCGGCTAACGAATGCATCCTGTTTTTGCAATTGACTAATTGTACGGTCGACCGTTGACCTATATGTTGTTGTTTCGTGCTTTCAATTGTTGTAAAATATGGAATTTGTTTGCGTTTAGCTGTGGTGGGGTCTGGGGAATTTCTTGTCTGTTTGATTGTTTAGGAATTTAAAGATGATTTACGCTTGTATTTAGTTTTAATTAACTAGATTCAAGCGTAATTCTACTAGTCAGCTTCTTAAATTCTAATTAATAAGTTAATATTAAAGTTAGGGCTGATTTTTCAATCCTTGCTTAAAACTTATTCGTCGAATAATGTATAAAACTACCATTTTAAAAAACGCATTCTAATTGTCCGTATTTGACAGTTTACGTGACATTTAAATATTATCGTGTAATACTTTATTGGACGGATAAGTTTTAACCAAGCATTGAAAAATCGGCCTTTAATATTATACTAGCACTGAATTAGTTCGTTTTGCAAATACTCTATATTACTACCTAATAACGAAATACATAAAACGTTTATGCGCTTGAATTTGATAATTTGAAACCACTCGAAGATAGTCCCTAAAGTAACTAAATATTTCATTATTTTATCACACATTCACACATAAAACTATGAAACTTTTTCTTCTTTCGCCGGAACCCCAACAGAGATTAAGTTTTGCGAAAATTCGCAACTTTTCACAAGTTTTTCAAAAGGTGTCTTCCCTTTACAAAACGCGTTGGTTTAATTTAGTAAAAGCAATGAAAGGCGTCTAATGCGGTTCCTGGGATTTGGGAATCTTTTGGAGATAGAAGGAAATGTGTTTTTTCGTTAAATGAGCCACTCTGTTGAAGGTAAGGTAAGGTTCGGTATAGTGAAAAGAATGCTTCGGTTTAAAACGTAATAATATTCTTAAGATTTTTGGGGAAGGTGAGTTCTGTTAGATTTTGATAAAAAAAGTTAATTATGAACTCTTATAAGTTATAATTAAGGAAATTATCACTTAAAAATAATACAAGTCCCAAATTCGTCTTTTCACTACATATCTTTTCAATACATATTAGCACTGAGCCAAAGCAGACATTTTTTTAACTCTTTGTATTACAAATAATAAAATATTTTGCAAGGAATGAATAATTACACATACAAGTAATGAGATAATAATAATGAAGTAAACAAAACTATTTAATTAATTTGTAAAATACGGGTTGTCAACACAATTAAAATTGTAGATAACGATGTTACTTGTCTAAACAAATGTAATTAATATCTATGTTTGTCAACAATGTTTTACAGAGAATATAAAACTAAATTATTGAACTATTCTGTGTTTTTAAGTGACCAATAATATTGTACAGAAAGAATTATAGCATCGTGTAAGTACTAACTAGGTATATCCCTAGTAATAATGGTCGATTAATAGTTGAACGATCTGTCACGTCATTTGCTGACCAATAGCATTGTCTATCTATACTGTAATTTACCTGTACGTCTGTAAGAATAATATAAGGTCTGCACTATCTGTCCCGGCAAACGTTGTTCTGCTTTATGGTATAACTTAGAGGTATGAAAAATAGATGTTGGCGGATTATTAGATATAAGCATCGTTTGTTATATATCTTTATTTCAATAGCCGGTCAATAAGTAAGAAGTTATAGGAAAAAAGCTGTGCTCCGCGGTTTCACCCGCGTGGCTCCAGTAGTTCCTAAGATAAGCGCGTTGAAACAAACAAACAAACAAACTCTTCAGCTTTATAATATTAGTAAAGATAGTAATAAATGTTTATCTGTCCCCTCGTGAGACGACCAATAAGAATTTTGCCAGTACTGCAGGTACTTATCCTAACAAAAATTATACAAGCTCCCAAATGCATCGTATACATCTTATATAATATGTCTATAATTCTAAATAAAGTATATTTATATAGTTCAATAGCCGGTCAATAAGTGTTGAATGATCTGACACCTTGTGGCGATCATGGGGGCCCATAATCGGATTAGAGCATACGGGCGCTTGATAATAGTGACCCTGGTCACCTCGATACATTATATTATTTATCTTAGTGACATCGTGTTCTGATTTCCTGATTGGATTGCTTAATTAATTAAAAAAAATATGTGACACATAAATAGAGATTTGTACTTAACACAAATAACTGTATACAACAGTACGGTATCTGCAATTAACCCATTGACCACCGAGCGCCCCGATCGGGGCGCGACACAATAGATTATCTATTGTGTCTGTGATTCCGGGGACTGATGGATAAAGATTATTTTAAAACAATTTGGTAATGTGTGGATGTTTATAAAAACCACAATATATATATTTTTTAAACCATTTATTGAACAGAAGAACAAAACATGAAAATATACAGTAAAGCATCACATAAATCAGTACGATTTGATCGTGATATGCATTGCTCTACATGGTAATATACTTTGCACAATGGATACAAAAGAATCTTATTGAGTCGTAACCACAACTTCAAATTTTATGTTAAATATTTCTAATTTCAATGTAACAAATTAAATATAAAACCACTATCCTATTGGGAGACTGTAATGTAAGTGTGTGTTTTTGAACAAATAAAAAATAAAACTATCTTGCCAATAAGACTGAACACCACGTCCCTTTTTCTCTCTGCCCATCGAGTCTAGAACTGTCCAATTACTCAAACATAACCACGTAACCGCTGCACGTTTCACAAACAGACCAACATATAAACTTGTCGCACATGTAGGCGTACAAAGACGTATCGCTCTGGTGAAATGGTCGACAAACAACAGTTAAATGGATGCGGATTGATTATCACATGTGGGCTTAACCTATTTAGCGAGTGTAGGTGATAGACCGACAATGCACGGACCTCCTATTGTTCCTATTGTAGTGTTGATTAATTAAACGTGAAGTTGGGGATGGTGTAAGTTTGAAGATTAGAAGTGAGAAGGTATGAACTGCAGATGTTTCTTTCTGATGGCAAAACTATTCAAAATTGTTTCTAAAAGAAGCCTGATAAATAAATGTTTCAGTTTGACCTTTGATGTGAACTGAAAAGTTTGGTAAAAATATATGGATATTTTGTTTGTAAATGTTTTGTTTAAGCGATGTATATCGTGTATGAATTGACAGCGTATAACGGAAAGACAATTTCGTATAATGATACAACCTATTTCTATTGAAAGGAACAGGTAATATTATCAAATATAAAACATATTACAGTATCTCTATGAAAATAACGTTTGACATGTCACTTCGCTTCCATTATTTTATTGTTCCGTCTGTTATCTATTCACAAAAACATAACAATACAATTGTAATACGCGAAACAATTACCGGCCTCCATTTCACGTCACATATAAATTTGCCACATAAACAAAAAGACGGGATCACTTGTAAAGGGCTGTTGTTACAACCCTTATCAAAATCCCTATTACCGGCCTCGAAGAACCAAAATCGCGTAGCACGCGCTAACTGCCCCGTTTGTAGCCAAATTAATTACTTGTGTTTAGTGTTCTGACAGAAAATTTGTGGGTTCATAAAAATATATTAAGGTCAATTAAGTATTTTATATTGCCGTAATTTTAAACTCACCGAAAATCTAAAAGATAAATCTGTTATAAAGTAAAAATAATTGATGGAGAAATAATCAATAAATTCTGTTATTTAATTAAATGTAATCGATGGAAACAACTTGCTAACTATCAGATAAAACAAAAGTAGTACGTATAAAATTTGTTGTGTAGATCAGTTAAAGCGAGGTAGAGTAAATTATTATTATGTATTTACTAATTATTTTCTGAACTATAAATGAATGAAGTACAGCGGTAGGTTCACTGAATGACTTCAAACAGTTCTAAGAATAAAATTTAAATAAAAACAGATATTAATACACCAATATCCAAAAAGCAATTTCTTCGCGAGCGATTCCATTGTCACAAAGACTCGTAAGATGAAGATTAAGGGGAGGTAAAGCGAATATTTAAGGAAATATTTTATAGCCTAACTTCGGGAGCCTCACCGAGGACAATTTATGCTGTTGAATATTAGATTTCGAGAATGGTTTCATACGTAAATGTAATAAATAATATGCTTACGAGGGCTAATGTTGTAATGAGTTTATTGCATGCGCAGCGTGCTGGGAAATGAATTTTTAATCTCTTTTGAAAGTGCAGCGAATAGTTTGTATTAATTATGGCTGTGCAATTATTAGTTTCATGAAAACTTCAGTGTGTTATTGATAGTTTGGGTTGTTTGTTTTGTTCAGCGGCGTGTAGGGTTCGAGTCTGGCTGGTATTTTAATGTTTTTACATAAAATATATGGATGTTTGGAATACTGCGAAGAACGAAGAAAATTTTTAAACATGATAAATTATTAATCAAAGAAAAATATTTATCAATGTTCAAAAGTATATCTCACATGAAAAAGCTGCATACTTTGAAATGGTATTATATGTAATGCGTTTATATTTCATACCTTAGTCCATACTGATCATTACATCATTCTTTATTTATTCATAGATAATAGGGCATTTGTCAGTCAGTATTATTGGCTTAAAGGGCCCATCCATCGCTCGCTAATGTTAGTTAGATATTAAATACTCTATCGATTTCCTTATTTGATTTAACTAATAGAATAGTTGAAAGATCAAAATTCGACCGTCTCATTAAAATGTCTGCTCTGGGTTGCACTGCACGTATCGTGGTGAAAGTTACATTCGACAAATATATGCATTGTAATATGAAAATAACGATGTACGAAATTGCGATATTCGTGAAGATAACGCTCTAAAATGCATACATTTGATAATTGTCTTCACTGAATATTAATATGTAGATAGATTTGGAATGACTGATGAAAATATTTAAATTTAATAAACGTTCCAATTAAACTCACGTAAGAATACTCGTATAAAAAATATCATTGGTTTTTTAATATCTACTATTCGATTGTTAACAATATAAGAATAATATGTTTATTTCCGATACAAATCGTTCATTCCTAGAAAATTTTTCTTCCAATTCAAAGAAATTCGATAAGCGTTCTATTGTCACCTTAGAATACGCATATTTAAATATATATTCTAAGATGTTGTAATCTTAGAAAAGAATTCTAAGATTGTAACAACTTGAAAATTATTTTCAACCCACAACATTTTATACGTATTTACGTACACGTGTCAAAGGTTGTCTCATGTTGTCTAATAAATTAATGCTAAAAGCCAGTGATTATGCGAGCAATGACGTCGATCGCTATGTCGCTAATTATGTCTCAGGAATCTTGTGGCGGGGAGGCATGGCATCCGACAAGCATAATTAATAGTTTACTACATCTGATGTTAGCTTAATCTTTGTTGTGTTACGTCATAATAATGTTCGAAATTCAAAATGGCTATAATGGCGTAGGAATTGAATTTTTATTTTTATTTATAGCATGAGGTAGAATTAAGTTTACACTTTACAATGAGTATGCTGTATGACAATGTATATATGTACATATATAAATTAACAGTACGATTAAACTTATCCGCCTTTAAATAGATCCATAGAATTTTACATCATTTATTCTATTTACATCAAATCACCTACTTCAAATCGAAATTTACATGAAAACGTAGTATAGTTGTTTAATCCAAAGGGCGTATAGTCCGAGATCTGGTAAACAATTTGTAAACGTTTATTTAAACACACAATTGTAGACGCTTCTCCTTTTGCAAGTATGCATTTATTTATTTAGCTCATTTTAATTAAATGATGATAATTTTTTGTATTTCTTAGCTGATTTTTAAACGCAAAAAATGCACAATGTTAATAAACTTAATTAAAGTGAACTTGAAATAACTGTAGTTCTTTGTGGCTGTAGCTCAACATATTTTGATGTTTTTTTTGTCTCATCACCGGGCAAGTTAAATAACAAATGAAATAAAATTATTTAAAGCTATTTAAAGCTATATATATTTATTTACAGCTACTAGTAGCTTTAAAACTTTTAAAGCTGTTATTATTTTTAAACCGTGTATGTTTGTTTGCGTAAGGGAAAACGTCTATCATCTCTCATACTATTTTGACACTCAGTAGGTACTCGAAAATCGATTGGTGCCTGAATAAACCAAATCACGGGTCCAATACCCCAATCTTAATATATCTTTGTAGATTCAGTCGCACTGTTTGTCTGTCCTACCTCCTTTATATTCATGGAAATTGAGGGAATAACGAGGTGAAGCAAGGTGTAGGTGTTTTTTCACTTTGTGAGGGGATTTCAAATAATGGCGTAGGATTTTAGGTAGGTGTACAAGCTGTTTTTTATCAGACTTTGCGAGAAGTGTTTGTAGTCTTTTTTCTGGAGTATAAACGTCTTGATGAGTTTGTAAGTGATTAAAACTTTAAGAAAAGAACGTAACGTATTTTTTGGATACATTATATTATGAATATATTTATTAACACCTCCGAGTGTGATAATATTTGTCAATTAGGTATGCATCTTAGAAATAAGCTTTACAATAATATGAAAAGTTTCACTATCAGTCTATTGACTTAGCTGTAATTCATAATTCATAATTCATAATTCTTTATTTACGTTAAACATGGTATTTTTAGATGTTACATTTTTACTTATAGTAGGTACAACATGTTTAGCCGTCATTAAAAAACAGCATGCAAATTTTATAATTGTATATAAAACAATGGGTCCAATTAAATTATCAAATGTTAATTACAAAATTATTACTTATATCATATAAATTAGCTTGTCAATTATAATTTTATTTCTCGTCATCAAAAAATTCTTTAATACTGTAGAAGGACCGATTAGTTAGCCATTCTTCTAATGCGTTTTTACATAATTTGCCATTATTATTTTTAAATTTATTAGGTACGTGATTATAAATTTTAATACACATAAAAATACAATTTTTGTTATACAACTTTAGTCGAGGATTTTCATCTAAAATAAGTTTATTAGGATCCCTACGACTACGATCATTTATATAAGAAGCCTTTTTGAAAAAATGCAGATTTTTTGATACAAACACACAAACATCGTAAATGTAGAGTGTAATTGCAGTACATGCCTAAAATAATAAATTGAATGCTTGAAAGTTTGAGTCTAAATACGGAAAATCTGAAGTATGAAGTCTGAAATTATCTAATACCGAGACAAAACACTCGACTATTTGACAAACTATGGGAGTTGGGACGCTCAGTAGTCTATTTATTTAAATGGTTTTTTGATAAACAGAAGACAGTTGGTGCACGCACGGGCCCCAAGCCTGGTCGTGTTTATTGAATTATTTATACAGTACTGTAATGTCGCCCTCGATGGCTAGGGGAGTAATAACACATTTAGGTACTTTTGTCTTGGAAATAATGTGCGCTGCGTTTAGGCGCGCGGTGTTTTGGAGAATATTACGCGGTTGTGTGTGTGTTTGTGTGTTGCATATTATTTTATATTTATTACTAGGTATTTATTTGTTTTTATTGCTTGGAGTACTTGCGACTTATCGCGTAGGAGTCTAGTATACGCAGTTTTTCAAACGTAAATGTCGATACTTCGGGAAGACCAAATAATGAACAAATATCTGCTTGTAATATTTGCCATACATACTCTATTACCTTCGAGCGGGAGCCATTAAAATCGGTTTAGTCGTTCTATAGATTCGCCGGTCAAATTAAAAGACGAAGACGGTATTTTACCGTGAAAACAAATTTATACCTACCTTATCTATTTTAAATTACAGACAATTCAATTTTTTGGAAAATATGTAGTGCAAGTCACTAATTTTTATTACGACTGTTATTATTTATAATGCATCGATGTGAATCTAATTGATTTCCTGGGCAATTAGGTCGCCTGGTAGAGATCGCTGCGATAAGGTCGCCTATGTTGCTTATGATAAAGTAGGTATTTATCTTTGTTAGATGTAGATATGGTGAATTTAAATTAAAATTTTTCATAATTTCTAACCACGAAGACCTTAATAACATAAGTAAAGTAACTTGTTGATAATTCATATGTATCTACTTATCCAATATCACAGTTGCACCAAAATCAGTCCAGCAGTTTGAATAATAATTTTAAAATCAATACAGACAAACATCACAATCCTTTTAATATTCATAGAGTAGTTTCCTGATTTTTGTTCAATTTTTGTGTAGTAATGATTAATTATTTATTTATATGTCTGTCTACAAATGGGGTGGAAATGGTGATATTTATTTGAATTGTGTAGTTTAAACACAAAAATAGGAGGGTTAATATTTAATGAATGACGATGTTTCGAAAAGGACGTTTTAAATCTTAGTCTATTTATATTATACACTAGTTGCAATTTCCGGCTCTCCACGAATTGACTTGGACAATGGATATGGATGAAACCACGTTTGAAAGCTAGTTTCTTAAGATAATGTGTAATACCTACTGATTTAAGCTATAACACCGTCAAGTTTCATCAAAAACCGTTCAATAGTTTTGGCGTAAAGAGAGAGAAACATGCAAATTTTCTGTTTTTGTAATATTAAGTATTAACTATACATTAAAATCTAGTTATTCTCTTTGAGGACACTTCATCTTACAAGAATATATTATCCTATTAGTCTTACTAAAATAATATTATTTCTAAGAAAGTTAATACAGATGAAGCGCTAAACGCGGGCTTGGATAAATTTAAGCACATATTTTGATGTAAATCCACATTGTGTAACATGTATTTTTTATGTAATATACAAATAAATAAATTACGTAATATAAAAAATAGTAATAATAAAATCTTTATTGACAATAAAGTATAGATAAAAATAAACCTTCAGCTCCTGGACTAGTTAAGCACTGTGTAATATAAAAATTATAGTTTAGTATAGTTTTATACTATGAGAGTTATTAGACTGTTAATATAATGATAAGAAATAAAGAGCTTACAATATAAATAAATGGTACCATATAATTATAACGCAAGCAATTAAATAATTTGATGGAAAAATAGTTCGAATTAATATCCTAATAAAAATACAGACATTTTACAAATTGTTAATTAACACAAGTCTCGTCTCGAGAATTATGTTTGTATGTTTGCTCCCGTTTGATCGTGATTGAAGAATATCAATATTTGCACGAACGTCGATGGCGTGGAGGCGCTCCGTTGATTTTTGTGATCATACTTAATTCGAATTTGCTCTAAAAATAAAGGTCGTGTTCAAACGTGTAGGGATTTTTGATGTATACACCATATATATTATAATAATACTAGCGGTCCGCCCCGGCTTCGCCCGTGGTACATATGGAAAAATAGATGTAGGCCGATTCTCAGACTTACCCGATATGCACAGAAAATTTCATGAGAATCGGTCCACCCGTTTCGGAGGAGTATGCAGACTAACATTGTGACACGAGAATTTTATATATAAGAATATGTGTTGGTGTCATTTATAAATATTGTGTGATGGAAATAACTTGACATGTATGTTTTGGAAGTTGAGGAAAATCTGTTTTAATATGATGAAGGTAGTAAATATCTTATAAATACAAGTATAAAAGGGAATGTTTGTGAGGAAATATGGATGTTTGTGTTCATTGATAAATTGGATAATGTGACAAATAATTATTATAGTCTGGATTTGTACATAGGCTACTATTTAGCTATTATTATATTATTTTCTATACTTTACATATAAAATTCTTTTCTACAATTTTTTTAAACTAATCATTTTTAAACTCCTCCGAAATCGCTAGACCGATTGTTATGAAATTATTTTCTTAAATTCTTAATTCGATGCACAGAAAATTTGATCTGTGAATAGGTCAGTTTAGGTCAAATAATTATGCTTAGCCTGCAAGTGAAATATAAAAATTTAACTTCCGTGCTGTATATTAAAAATGTGGCTAGAAATCTGCTTTTATACGTACCTACGGGGTTATTAAATAAATTATCCAACTAACAACTTCCTTACAAAGCTAAGGACGTTGTGCGGATTGTGAATTTCTTTGAGTGGGTTTTCTTTTAGCAGCGTTGCTCCGCGGGCGACGCGTGTGACGGTCTGTGATCTTTGAAAAGTTTCTAATTAGATAAGGAATGTATGAAAATGTTATGGGTGTAGACGTGTGTTTAGATAGGTTATAGGTGTAGTGATGTACATGATGAAGTGTGGGAATAATGGTGTATTGGAAACTCAGCTACGTGTAGGTAGTTCGTAGCGCGTGTAGCCTACGGATGTAACTTTTGTAACCTAATTTAATTATATCTGATGTGTATTTGTAGGACCTACATTTAAAATAAAGTGTATCTGTATTATTTAAATTAAGCTTTTGATTCTTACGAGTTTGTGTACCTCCCCAATAAATTTTTGTTTTATCGATATAGACATTATAGATATCAAAATTTTTTGTCATTAGTCTTCAACCAACTGCCTGCCCTGACTTTTTCAAATAAAAATGTATTCTAAGTTTTATGTTGTAAACTTTGTGTGCTATCTTAAATTAAAATCCATTCAGTGATTTTTAGGTGATAGAGGAACAATAAAAAATGCAGATTTGCTAACTAAATTCCATCCTGTTTAGTCTGCGGCTAATAGCAACCTTTGTTTTCTAAATCGTTTCAGTATTTTTTGCATGATAAAGCAAAAACATTTTCACGTATACAACAGTACGGTCTATCTAATATCTTTATTTCTTTTCAATGTACTTATTTTTTGGTTTCGAACATGAATAACTTTGAATTTTATTTCTTGTAAGTACTATTTATATGTTTGCGGATTCTCAATATTTTACATTTTTGAAGTGAAAACTTCTTTAGCGGCGTTGGGTATAAAATCTTAAACTCGCGTCAGGACACGTGGTCTGATCGAAAAAGCGTAAGACGGATGTTTTTTTTTAAGCCCAGGTCATATTCCATGCGTAAGACGGATACCATTCCAAAATATCAAACATGCTGAACGTTAATAATCAAGTTTTCACTTCTGCCGGCACTCCCGGAGTGCAACCCGTCTTTTTTTTTAAATATGTGAGTGATTAGAGTTTCGAATTAAAATACAAAAAGATTCAAAAAATTTCCTACTCTGTTTCCAAAAAATTTTGTCAACAATAACACACAAAATACTTACTCAATAACATAGAAACAAGTGAATTAGCGAAGACACAATATGCGGTGCGCGGCTCGAATGCAGTTCACTGCAAGGTTGGATCGCCTTACATACGGCGACGTGACATGCATCGCTACTGTGAGTATATGTGGGGAAAATGCCGGATTTTCTATTTACATTTATTTATTAATATACTAGTGTACTTCGGACTTTCTACAAATGATATTATTAGGCAATCTCGGATTTTCTATACTTATATTATCAAGTAGCTTTCGACATCGCTTGCGGAGTCTAAAACTTAACAAATTACACGTACACTTTATCTGAAAACGACGCTTTACATTGATGAAAACAGAATGAAAAAAAGTGCAGTTAATCAGTTATTGTGAACAGACAGACAATGGCGGCGGAAATATTTATTTTATAATATGTAGATATAGTGAAAATGTTAGTATTACTCAAATTCTAAAGCTTTTTTATTCGTGTAAACTTTTACAAGTATTTTTGAATGGGTTCTACTTATTAATATGCTAAAGTAGGTATATATATAGGTATGAGGGTCTGAGAAATTACTAATCTCTATATCAAATTTCACGTAGTAGATCTGTGTAATTTCTAGTAGGGTTTATTCTTATTGTGTGATTTGTTACTTTAAGGGTGTGATGTTTCACTGTGGCAAAAAGATTTTTCTTAATACAAAGTCTTAGTGACAAGGGCAATATGGACACCCTACAAACATTACAGTGTTCAAACGCAAGCTAAATGTAAGCTGTAACCTTGCGCTGTAAGGCATTAGAGTTTTCCGAGCGATTTTGCTGAGTGCATAATCTCGTAATTGAGTTTGTGTATTTCTTTTATAAATTGTAGTTATTAGTATAAAGGGTTTGATGTGAAGGCCTTGTGTTATTTACTTAAAATAATATGCAAATTGAATGAAAGCATTTTTTGCTTTTTTTATTTCAGTTTTTGAGCTTATAATCTTCGCATAATTTCGTATTTTATGTTTCTAATTACGCATAATTTAAAATTAGTATAAGTTAAATCAAATAACTGTGGCTTAATGAAAACTGGTCACACACTGGTAAAATCATATAAATATATGTTTAATTAAAATACTTACGTTAGAAATTAAGTAAAGTTATTTGTTTAATAGGTAATTTTAGACTAGGACTGACAGTACCGTTGTACTGTTGTACTGTCAGTCCTAGTCTAAAATTAATTCAAAAAAATACATACTTATTTTGAGCACTGTACAGCAATAAGATAGTAGACGATACCTTAACCGATGGCACCATACTAAAATCTGTAACAAATCCATATAATTCAATTCGTCTCATATCCATGACTGTCACTCCCGCAGTGCGCAGCGGGCCGCCTTGACCCTGAGGCGTCGTGTGAGTGTTATTCATATGGATTTGGTTCTAATGGTCAAATAAACACCATGTATATGATAGGATTTATTTGATTAGTTTTTAGCTAGAAGTGTTGTAATTTGGATATAAAATAATAGGTTGCACTGTTTAAAAAGGTAGAACCTAGATTTGTATGTTTGCGTGTTCAGTAATCGCAAATTTAGATATATCCTGAATTTTAATATTTCAACGTAAACAGAGCAAGAGGATAGTTAAAAAAAGACGGGTTGCATTCCGGGAGTGCCGGCAGAAGTGAAAACTTGATTATTAACGTTGAGCATGTTTGATATTACGTCTTACGCTTTTTCGATCAGGTCACGTGTCCTGACGCGAGTTTAAGATTTTATACCCATTACAGAAAAAGTGCTCAACAGAGAAGTTTTCACTTCAATAAAGGCGTCGTATAATTTAAAGTCACAGTTGATTTATTACTTCCTCGTTCCATCATCGAACGATCGATCTACGATCTTACAAACAAAACATTAAACATTGGAAAAATCTATATCATACTAGCGGTCCGCCCCGGCTTCGCCCGTGGTACATATGAAAAATGTTGGCCGATTCTCAGACTTACCCGATATGCACAGAAAATTTCATGAGAATCGGTCCACCCGTTTCGGAGGAGTATGCAGACTAACATTGTGACACGAGAATTTTATATATAAGAAAAAGATTATCTATACAAAGTGTTTCTTTTTATCGCATAATATGCATAAAAGCAACACTTTTCACAATATCATGTACTTTCTGGCCTTCGAGTCACAGTTTAACACTAGTTCGAAGGTCAGGGTCTGCACATTACCTTGTACTTATTACTTGTGAATAAAACTAAGTTAGTTCTAATATAAAGTAGTCCCTAGACGGTAATGCAAACATGACATGGGATTACGTGAATTGTCATGCTGCATGAGCGTCTAAAATATCAAACTTTAAAGACGATTTATTTATTTTAATGAATCGTATCCTACTAATATTATTATACTAATACTTAATGCGAAAGTTTGTATGTTTGTTTATTTTGTTACTCCGTCACGCAAAACTGCTGAACCGATTTGGATGAAATTTGGTACAGAGATAAAAGAACTGAAGTCTTGGACAGATAGCTAGTAAATAAATATCAATATCAAACTTGAACAAAAGATTAAAACAAAAACGTCAAATAATTGGTAAATCTATCTGATGTTTAAATAAGGGATAATCAAGCTCCAGCCGATTTTGAAGGAGAAACGATACCTGTAATTAAAGAACTCAAAGAGATTGTGTTATTAATTAAACGTTGCATTTAGTCTGGGATTTGCTTCGCTCTTGTTTTTATTAACGTCTCGAGTCTCGACGTCTTTGCAACGTTTGTCTTGCTCGAGATTACGGGCTCTGTTCAGATGTTTCTATTGATAACGGTTTTTAATTTGTGTAAAACCCTTTTTGAAGGATGGAGGCAGTGCAGTAATGAAGACTTCAAGACTAATAATATTATTACAATATTGTTAACTTTAAAACAATGTTGTGTGATAACTTTGTTTCCTTTTTATGACAAACAAGCCTAATAGGTAATAAATCTATAAGTAATAAGATATATTTATTTGAGAGATTAAAAAAAAACAGCTGTATCCACAAAATAGGTACACATAATTTATATAGCTGACGATTCCAATTAGACAGACATACCTTAGCAAAAAAAGCTATATCTCAATTACCTATAGGCTTCAAACCCACGCAGTGTTCCTATGCATAATTTACATGCAGCACAAAATTGCAATATTCATGTTGTAGAAATATCAACTAAATGTAATAAAAATACGCTCTCAAAGAAAAACTATTAAGGCAATTGGACGGAGAATTCTCATATTTATTGCTGATTTATTATAAAAATAATTAATTCCTTAGCAAGCGGTTTTTCATTGAAAATAAACGAGTAAACGCTGAGCAACGAGAGAAACGCTACATAGTGGAAAACGTTTCACAGGACCCTTAATCCCTTGAGGGGAACTGTGGCTATTCACAACCCGTGGAGTACTGCATTATACTGTTGTGTAATTCATTTATAAACTGCACTTTTTACGGGTTTTTATAAATGTAAAAGATTTATGATTGAATGTTTCTTATTCTATTTTGTAATGAGTTGTGTAAAAAATTGTAAATGGCTTTAGTTGAATTAGTATTTACTGAAAGACAATTATACGAATTATAAGGAATGTTTATCAAACAATCGAACTTTTCAATGTAAATCTATACGTAGGGTACGTCTTTAAAAAAAATATTTTTTAACATCCAATATTTTTTTATACAATTTTTGTTACTCTGTGTTGAATGAGGTCTTTAAAATTTTGTGTCTTATTTACTTTGCAGTCTATTAGAAACATGTCGTCAAGACGCGCTCCCGCAGAAATTTCTAGAAATTTCTTGCAGTGCATCCACGAAAATATTTCATTCATACATTCCGCTCAGTTAGAGGGATGCTCGAAATAAAAACGATGCTTAAATAAACGACGGGTTCATGAAAATGTTAATAATTTTTATTGCTCTCGAGATAGCAGCGAGATTATTTATTTAGGAATCCCGCCTCGCTTAAGGCGATTGTAATTTGAATCCTAAATTGACATTATTTATTTTAAGTACCTAGCGAAATGCATGGGCTTTTTTTGTTATGGTAATGATGTGATTCTTTACGTCGATTGAAATTTAAATCTGCCTGGTGGGGACGAATCGCCTTAACTTGTGATGGAATTTTAATGTTTTGTTTACTTACTATTAATGTGTTGTTTGGATATTAAAGTTGATGATGAAGATTTGTTTGAATAATTTTTTGTTGTATTTTATTATAATATATTTCGTTTATTTAGTTGGTAGGTAAGACTGATATATTGAGGTGTTTTAATTGAAATAGACTATTTTATAATTTCTAAGTTGGCACATGTTACATTGATTAATATATTTAGGTGTTACAATGGAAATATATTTTATCATTTCTATAATTCATTCCTTAATAATAATTGAATGCAACAAATCATTACAATAATTGAATTATCATCCTTAAAAATTTAAAATCAACCCCTTCGCAAATACCAACTGGTCATCGTAAATGCACATACATATTTACATAAAACAAAACAAGCCAATCAAGTAACAGCACTATATATTCATTGAAGCCGCAACACAGTCGTTTCGATGCAAGGAACTAAAACGATTACAAGCCTGCACCCAGGAGCATCGGCTAGTAATAAATACGGGAAGTTAGAACTAATTTTATAGTGCTAAAATGTTTTATATTGAAATATAATTTGATGTAACAACATTTTGTATGTATTCATTTTAATATACGAAAATCTACCAGTTTATCTGGCACATAACCAATTCTATGAAATTTGGAATGAATATCGTTGAAGGCTTAAACTTTTGATTTTGTAAACTTATCAAAGATCGGTAACAATTCAATCATATAATGAGTTTAAGCGTGATTTTAGTTTTTTAAACTATATTTATTATGTGCTAAGAATAAATCCTGACACGTAAAGCCTGACATGTTGATCAAAATGATTTCCATTTAAAGGACACGACTAAAATTTCGTCTAGCTTTTGTAACCTCTACTGTGTAACCAAATCGACTACAAACGTCTCAACTTAAAGGAGCATATCCATATATAGAACACTCGGGCACTCGCGGTAAAAATTCATAAATAAAGGGCAGTTCCATTTTTCCACCACCAAGTAGGTATTGTGGTGAAATATTTATTTGCAGAGAGCGCTTACGGCTCTGTTTACCGAACGTGACATATAACATTGAGATGGATTTTGATAAGGGTACCTTTAGGAAATATTGAAAACGGTACGAGAGCTTAATATTTACCGTTCCGCCGGTTACAACGGGAAGGAAAACTTATATGATAGTGATAAATGAAAGGGGAGACTGTTTGTTTAGATATACAATTGTGTTAAGGAACAATGATATTCGGATTATACGGAGTGTAATAATATTTATAAGGTTTTTACGCTGGTCATAATAAAATAATAAAATTGTGGTGTCCGTGTGCACTTCGAAATGGTATCAAATTTTACGTACGTATGGGCTGTAAAATAGCTACTTTATATTTTATAAAGCATATTTATTTATTTATTTATTTATTTATTTAGACATACCAACAGAGTACACATAAAAATTATAACAATTAGATCTAAACAACTAACTAATATTAATGTGATGTATACACCAATTACAGGTATGCACAAGAAAACTTATACATATAATTACGTTACTGTTATTTTAAGTGCTTAAATAAATTTAATTACAAAATAAAAATAAATAAATCGTTAAACATATTTTTGCTACTGAATTTTTGTACCAAACAAGAATTTAGTAATTTTTTTGCGAAAAACTACAAGTGAATCAAAATTTATGTCTATTATACCACCCAACGACTTACATAGGTCATTAAAAGTACTACATATACGAGTTACTGGAGAGTTTCTACCAACATTATTACGACAATTTGGAAGGTCAAAAACTTTAAAAACAGGATAACGTGGTAATTTATTTGGAACAGCAAACCTAACTAGACTTAAGATTTGCGGGCTATGATTTATATTTCTGAGGATTTTAAACAGGAACATGGTATCGCGCAACAATCTACGATTACGAAGTGAAATCATTTTGAAGAATGATAATCGATATTCATAAGGCGATCTGTGTGAAATTCCCGGTGAAAGGAAAGCTATATGTCTGGTAAATATACGCTGAATGTTTTCAATTCTTTGAGAGTGAACAGCATAGAACGGATTCCAAACTACACTTGCATATTCTAAATGGCTTCTAACTAATGAATTAAAGAGTAAAATTTTGGTCTTTGATTTAAAGCATTTTGTGTTTCTTTTAAGAAAACCTAACAATCTACTGGCCTTTTTAACGATAGCATCAATGTGTGAGCAAAAATTTAGTTTACTATCAACTAGGATTCCTAAATCGCGGATCTCATTACCAGTTTCTATATTCTGACCATTAATGACGTAAGATGCTAGAATTGGTTTCTTTTTTCGGGAGAGTTGTAAGAAGAAACATTTTTTAGCATTAATTATCATACCGTTTTTATTACACCAATCTTCCAACCTATTAAGATCCATTTGTAAATCTGAGATATCATGTTGTGTTTTTATAGTTTTAAATAATTTTAAATCATCGGCAAAAACAGAATAATTACTTTTTTTGAAAACAGAACATAGATCATTAATAAAAATCGTAAATAATATTGGCCCCAGATGTGACCCTTGAGGTACACCTGAGTCAGATATGTAACAGTTGGACACATATCCTTTTACCGCCACACTCTGTATTCTATTTTTTAAGTAACTGGTTAGCCAAGCAAGCAATGATCCATGTATGCCGAGAGATTCAAGTTTCAATAGAAGGACATCATGCTGCACCACATCAAACGCACTAGAGAAGTCGGTATAAATTGTATGAACTTCATTGCCTTTGTCAACTTCGTTCGAAACAGTGGATATATAAGAAACCAGGTTTGTTTCAGTAGATCTACCTTTTTGAAAACCATGCTGGTTACTATCAATGAAACTGGAAGTATGACTTGCGATAACGGGACACAAAAGAGATTCAAATAATTTAGAAACACATGATAAAATTGAAATTGGACGGTAATTTTTAATGTTGGCTGAATCGCCTTTCTTATAGACGGGCACTATTCGAGCCTTCTTCCATTCAGAAGGGAAAGTACCACAATCCAAAGAGCGGTTGAAAATTAAATATAAGGGCAGCGCAATGACTGTACAACAGCGTTTAACAAATAACGGAGGAATTCCGTCTGGACCGCAACCCTTCGATATATCCAATTGTTTTATTTTTTTCATTACTTCACGTTCAGTAAAATACACCTTGCCTAAGGAGGGATGGTTACGATAGGTTATACTTGGTGTAGAAAACGTTTTGTTGGAACAATTATTATTTTTAAAGACGGATGAAAAGTTATTAGCGAATAGATTGGCAATATCAACACCATTTTCTGCATATTTTTCACCGAGGTACATGCGAGAAGGTAATGAACATTCATTCCGACGCTTTGTGTTTATATATTTCCAAAAATGTTGAGGATTCTTATTGATACCGTCTTCCATATTTTGCTTATAACTGTTTAAGCATTTTTGGTGTAATTTATGACAACGATCCCTCAAAATGTCAAACTCAAGTTTATCGCGAGGATTTTTGAATTTACGAAATTTAATACGCAGCCGTTCTTTTTCTCTCAAGAGTCTAATGAGTGAATAGTTGTACCAGGGTGGGTATTTACCTTTTGTAGGATTACGTTTAGGCACGAATTTACGTATAGCGTCGAATAATATATCATAAAATTTCAAAACCATTTCGTCTACATTATTGCACGCCTCGAGAACAGATGAAAAATTTATTAATTTTAAATAATTTATAATTTCTGAATAATTAGCCTTATGAAAATTAAATTCACAGCGGTTTTGACTACGCAAATATTTCGATTTAGCATTTGTAATTTCAATAAGCAGTTGGGGGTGATATGTATCCAATTTACTTAAAATGTCTAAAGGTTGCGATACGTGTACATTATTTAAATTAGTTAGGACAAGATCAAGAATTCTGCCGTCTTTATTTACAATATTATTGTACTGATTTAAATTATTCACCGCCATGAAGTCAACAAAACTGCTATCCAAAATACTATGGTAGTGAGATGGTTTGCAGAATACATCATCATTGTCCTTAATCCATTTAATTGAACCAAGATTAAAGTCACCTAATATGAGAATGTCATCAACATTATTCACAACAACATCATTTAAATTATCTAAAAATTTGTTGAGGGTTGATAGACTAACAGGTGGTGGTAAATACACGGAACATATAGCAAGTTTTTTACTTATTTTGTGACCCTGATTCGAGTCATTACTAACATCAACCACAACCCACAAATCCTCTAAGGCACAGTTCTTGACCTCCCAATTACAAACGCGATAAGATTTAATTTTATTAGAAATGGCAACCATAACACCTCCTCCGTCCGTTTTATTACTATAGCTATTTTCGAAGGGGTCACGATCATTACGGTAAACATTATATCTATTGTCAATGAATTCACCATTACTTATTTTAGAGTTAAGCCACGTTTCTGTAAAAACAATAATATCATACGAGCAAAGTAAAATATTATTAAACACATTATTCGTTTTTGTCCGTATACCTCTCACATTTTGATAATAAATATCAAGCATGGTCAACATTAAATTACTACATCACTCATATCGGTATCTGGTCGCAATTTATTCTAAAGACTGGAGTGCATCGTAATTTCGTACGGTCAAAACCGGACCAAACTCATTCTTACGAACAAAGATTTTAGCATTTCTGACCCAGACAAATTTAAATCCTCGTTCTTTTGCCTTGAGACGAGTGGCAGCATGGAGTTGCTTATTTGCAGAAGTCAAATGCTCGGAGACAAATACAGGCGATCTTCGGCCGCCGATTCCTAAATGATGTGACGAAAGTTTATCCTCAGGGTTGTTTTATATGAAACTATTATTTGGATGTTTCTATGAGTTTGAGCTTGTGCTTAAAATACAGAACTTCTTCACTCTTATAAACCTAAATTAAACCCTAAAATAAAATAAAACCTAAATTTTATTCAATAACAACTACTATTCGTACAGAACTATGAAATACCAAAATTCAAGTTGAACTATTTTACCTAAACTACCAGAAGCTAAATTTCATTCAATTAGTATTTATCCATATAGAACTTCGTAAGCACCAACATTTGTACAACTTGTGATATTAGTTTTATAATCTATTGAAAAAGAATAATTATAATGTATTGAAAAAGCTTTATAAATGAGATTAAAGAGTGTAAAAAAATCGATCATGAGGCGAGCGTCTTTCGCCTCGTAATCGAGAAAAATCTCATTAACAACCTTTCCAGTTATAAAACTACATTATTCAATAGTAGGTAACTTCTATTGGCAAAGAACTATAGAAACAACCATTAAATATCCATTTTTTTCCAGTTATAGAAAGCGGGGACGAGCCGGCAGTATGCACGGACAGGCGGACCTTGGTCCTTGCCAACCACCAGAGCACAGCAGACGTTCCCATGCTGATGACGGCCTGGAACCCCAGGCCTGGCGTCCTCTCCAACCTTATGTGGATCATGGACCGCGTGTTCAAGTTCACCAACTTTGGGATTGTGAGCGTGCTGCATAAGGACTTCTTTATACAGGCGGTGAGTGTTGATGTAGATTATTTTTGGTTGTTATAAATTATATTTGTGGTGATGGTTATTTACGTTTCAATATAGAGAGGGAAGAGCGACAGGTTACAACAGTGATTCTGGATGCAGCAGGATAATTATCATGTAGTGTGTATGTTGTAAGAAGATATTTGACTCCGTCTATACGAAAAGAGACGCTTTACTAATTCTAAAACGTAAATAAGCATGTGTTCGAACTATAAGTGAAGAAACAGTTTTTTGAAACGTCGGAGTTATCAAACATCACGCATCTTTTTAACCGACTTCAAAAAAATGAAGGAGGTATATTTTTTTTTAATTCAATAAAGTTTTAAAACCGAGCTTAATGCATTAAAGTTAAATATATACATCAATGAGATATACGTAATTAAAACACCTATTATTTTAATACTTAAGCACATCAAACTAAAATAATGCCATTCCGTTTTATACGACCAAACAAACATAATCAAGCCGAAATTAATTTTCATACTCAATCTGTCATCGCGGAAGCCATGTTGTAGGCATTATTCAATTATCATCGGGCTGCATTAAATGAGATTGCTTTCAATAACATGATGCGTTTAAACTTAACGAGGTAATGTCTGTGTTACGGTAATGAGATATTGGAAGATGGTAATTAAATTTCGTGATAATGTTTGGATTTTTAATCAGCTCTATAGAATAAACAATAAACTTATATAGTTACCCAGTTAAAAAAAAGACGGGTTGCACTCCGGGAGTGCCGGCAGAAGTGAAAACTTGATTATTAACGTTGAGCATGTTTGATATCCATCCGTCTTACGCTTTTTCGGTCACGTGTCCTGACGCGAGTTTTAGATTTTATACCCATTACAGAAAAAGTGCTCAACGCCGCTAAAGAAGTTTTCACTTCAAAAAAATTTAAAAAACACGAAGTTATTGTATTGCCACCGATCCTTAATATTTGTTTGAATTAAACCGTCCGTTTAGAGAGAAAATAGAGGCTTAAAGCTAACAGCATGATAATATAAAAAGTCTTCACTTTCATGAATGTATTGTTCTAGATTGTTCTACTGCTAGACAGATTAGTGAAATTTCGAGAAATAAATAAAAAATAGACCTCAGAAAACAAACTCAAATCAATATTTAACGATTAAAGGTTGGTATAAGATCTCGATTATAGAAATGTCGTAAAATAAAAATTATTTAGTAGTTAATCAGAAAATGAAGTGCTGTTATTACCTTTTTAAATAAATTTAGTGGCATTTGAAAAATCTTTTCGTTCAATAAGTTCTAAATATCAAAAGAATATGAAGTTGTTATTGAACAAAATAAAAAAGTAAATGTGATTTAGTTTTATTACAAACAATTTTTGTGTATCCATCTTCTAAAATGATTCGGCATTTTTATTGGGCACTTGTTAACGGTTTACCTACAAATTATATTTAACAAAGGAGGTTAGTTCGTTCTTTACTAAAAAAAAAGGTTTAAATCTAAATAGTTATTATTTTGTATATTTCTAGATACTACACAAAATAATTGTATAGTTCTGGTACTTGTTTAGAAAACATAAACATGTTTTAATAAAAAGATTACTTATTTGAATGGATTCACTGATAGGATATTATCAAATAGGCATAGCACCGGCTACGATGAAATATCATTTTCACATAATTTACACATTTTAAGTAAATTGTTATACAAATTTTCATATGATTAGATATTATAGAATCTGCATGGGGGTAATAATACAAAATAATCCCTAAAATGTACTAACATCAATATCTCCTAAACAGTATTGTTCGTGAAGACAAGACATGCGTTTTAAAACAGCACATTAACGTCTTCAAATACATTTTATTTGTCTGTTACCAAGAACGCTTGCGGCGAAATAGAATGCGTGCGAGCATTCCCATCGTAAAGTATACAATATATAGAGTGCGTTATTGGCATAAATGTTCCATGGCTGTCGAGATGTTATGTAATAAAGGTGGTCTATTGCTTGGGAATTCACGCTTGGATATACCTAGATCTGCCTGCGGCTTTGCTCGCAATTTGTAAAGGTTTTTCGCGATTATAAGTCTGTTAGTTCATGTAGCAAAATTCATGTGAATTTGCCAGACAATAGACGCACAGACATAATGACTTGATAACTCAATATTGACTCTAGTATTATAACATGTATGAAAAACTATTGATCAAGTATTTACAACATTCTATGACAAAAACGTCTAATATATTCTTCACTACATAGTATAAAACAAAGTCGCTTTCTCTGTCCCTATGTCCCTTTGTATGCTTAAATCTTTAAAACTACGCAACGAATTTTGATGCGGTTTTTTTAATAGATAGAGTGATTCAAGAGGAAGGTTTTAGTATATAATTTATTAGGTTTTAGACAAAGCGGGTGAAGCCGCGGGCGGTAATATAGAAAATAATATTCTTATAAATATTCCAATTCGCTTTACCGAAAAACCAAAGCGATCCTATAGCGGATTTTTCGGTATTTTCCATCCCGTACAAAGCGTGGCGAAAACGGGTTTCAAAGGTATTAAGATTTACATTTTGTCACTTAATTATTAACGAGAATTTAAACCATTGCGTTGGCCCTCGCTAATCTTTTTGCGGGATTACTTTGGTGCCCTGAATGACAAATGCGTAGAGAATTCTGTTCGGGTTAGTTTCGATTCTTTATTGCCACGGTTTATAGGTATTTAGTGTTGTTAGAATCGATGATTTATTGGCGCGACTTGTACGTGTATAGGTAAATTTTAATCGTAATTGATACAGGACCTATTTTGTATTTGCTTATGTTCACTTTCGACATCTAAAGTGCATTCTTATATGCAAATGATACCAAGTTTTCATTGATAGGCATCTAACGAAGAAAAGGTGTGTAAGAAAATACGCAATATCCCTGTGTGAAGACGGGATGACTGGATTAGCTCTTATTGTCCTACTTAATAGAATAAATGTGAAAGTATATTTGTTTAGATATTAAGATCTATTCATAGTGAAGTAAATAATGTTATTATTACAAGACAAAAACCAGTAGTGTAGGTGTAATTACATTCCAAGTGCCATCAATGTCTCCCAAGCCATTATCACTTCTATCTCAAGGTGCTAAAGTACAAAATAGAAGTTCATTAAAACTGGCACACGTATAATTGCAATAAGTTATTGACCTGGGATGTGGCGTAACGATAAGAAAAATTGATGATTTATTAACAAAACAAAACTGTAGCGGAAGTGACGAGTTCTCCTGTTTTCTTGTGCACAAAATTGGATTCTGTTGCGAAGTAATTGAGTCTAGTTTCACTTGTCGGTGTGTGGGGATAACTGCATATTAGGTAGAGAATAGGGTTTAAGGTATGAGCTTTGGTTAAAGATAATCTAATTAGAATGTGTATTGTGTAAGTTGGTAGTCTGATACCACGTGTGAATGTAAAAAAAAACTTATTTTCGCCGACTATTATTCAATACATTACATAGTGAAATTTATATAATACCGAATTTATCATTTATATAATAAAGCGTAAATAAAAGAGAGCAATACTACTTTGTTGAAGGTAAGAAAAATATGTAGGTATAAAAATAGAGATAGATTGTTCAAGTGATAGGATCAGTAGATATGCTTGTTTACAGAAATTAGATTTACCTATTTGAAAAAAGTAAGCAGTATCTATTAATAGGAATTGCCGAAAATAAGTGAAGAGCATAACCTAGATTTTTTGTTTCAAAATTCCATAACAAATAAAATAAATAAAATACAATGTTGATGACGTGAACCCATACGATTGCCTGTGCCAAAAAGTTTTTACGTCCATGATCTTTTTCTTGGAAATATTACTCCGCTTCGTCTCACCACTTGTACCACACACATACTATTAAAAACATTGTATGTTCCGGTACAGTCGTTCGATGCAGGTTTACGGGCCTGCCCCTTTTATGGACAAAACTAATAAAGTTCAATCGCTTTACAAGTCCCGAAGAAATACAACGTTGCGCGGACATTGCTATATAAAAGTGTACATGGGATATTAATCGGTAGTACCTGGGAATAGAGATGATTTATGCCTGTATGTTTTGTTATGTTTGTGATTATATTGTGGGTCGCTGGTCGCTCGTCGATTGATACAAGTGTAATTGAAATAAAATGTTCATTAAATATTTATTATGTTTGCTAAATATATCATTTGTAGTCATGGTTTTCTGTGTTGTAACTAATGATGATAATAATACCTACAGGGTGCTCCTGCATCAAGTCCCAAAAATTATTTCAAAAGCTATTTAAAAATTAACACAATCCAAATGGAAAACTAACTCTTGGTAGTGTGTTGAACAGTTTCAAGGGCTTTTATTTGACTTACCTGTACTAAGAACTAAAAACCTGTATGTAAAATAATGTCAATACAACGTATAATCGAATTTATCTTTCTTTTTTATTCATTTTTAGAGTCGGATAAAAATCAACATTATATTAAACTAGGTATCTATACTTAATATTATAAAGCTGTAGAGTTTGTTTGTATGTTTGTTTGTTTGAACGCGATAATCTCGGGAATTACTGTCCGATTTGAAAAATTATTGCGTTATTAGATAGCCCATTTATCGCGGAAGGTCATAGGCTGTATATCATCACGCTAAAACCAACAGGGACGGAGCAATGCGGGTGAAACCACGGAGCACAGCTAGTATAAATATAAAGGATAATTTGCATTACATTAGTATGGATCTTCCGATTACTCAAACGTTTCATTTACATTTGCAACAGCTGGCGCAAACGATTCCTGTCCGAGCTAATGAAGGGACCCGGTTCATTTGGGATTTTTAAACACACCCTGTATTTTGGATGTTTATTAAGTATGCTTGTTTTGTATGGAGAAATATTTGTATTTAGATTGTTTTATACATTAAAACTTAATAAAACAATAAATGATGATTATGAAGTTTTGCTAGATAGAAAACTAGCTGTGCTCCACGGTTTTACCAGCAGTGCTCCGCTCCTGTTGGTCTTAGCGTGATGATATATAGCCTATAGCCTTCCTCGATAAATGGCCTATCTAACACCGTAATAATTTTTCAAATCGGACCAGTAGTTCCCGAGAATAGCGCGTTCAAACAAACAAACAAACTCTTCAGCTCTATAATATTAGTATAGATTTTAAAATAACACTTGAAAAGCTTGTATGTTACAATGTTGTTTCTTAGTAACAAATATCAAGTAAAAAACTAGTAATAAATAATAAAAAACTAATAAAAAACTAGTAATAATAAGTAAAAAAACTAAAATATTAATTTAGATTATAATATTATAAATTATAATGTTTAATGGATCCAAAATATTATTTGTATTATTAATATAAGATAATATGTTGTTTGCAATATGTTAATTCCTTATGATAATTGAATTTCTTCAGATAAATGCGTCGGTTTTCGTGAAAATTAACATTTCGCTTCAATTGCTGTAGCTTTCATAATACATGAATATAGTTGTAATGGAAGTGACATTTAAGATTATTTTTTATTTTGTATACTATCTAGTATCGAAAAAAATAATATGAATGTACTGTACCTAAACAACCAGGTGGAGTAAAAGGCGAGGGGCTAGTAAATTTATAGTTAAAAACTTAATTGCTTGTAAATCTCGCTGTGAATTTGCATAATATGATTGTGTATAGTTTACAACTCGTAAATCTCATCGTAAATTTAGCATTTATTTATTGAATAATTTACAATAGACACACGAACGGTGCGTTACATACATACATTTTAATATTATTAAAATTCAAATATATCGCATCTAGTAGTATGTATGTTTGTTTATATAAAGACCCGGACGTTATCACGATACGCAGGTTAGGGGGAGGGGGGATTCACTTTCCACCTGATTTTCTGATAATTAAAGACGGAATTTACAACCAGGGGGCTGAGGAATCGCAATTTATTGGGTGTAATTTATATTTTTATATCTTTTAACATTTGAGAAACGCGCAATTTGATAGCTTAATTAAATGTTTGAAGGCTTGTTTATGTTTAAAGTGATCTGGATCTATTACAGAGGACTCAAAGATTAAATAATGAAAACAAGGAGAATAGTGTATTTTAATGATACCTCATAGCGAAATGTTGGTTGATTCTCAGACTGGTTAGGTGTGACAATAGGTCCGATAGGCACACGAAATTTCATGAGAATCGGTTCAGCGGTTTCGAAGGAGTATGGTAATTACTAATTAACATGGTGACACGATTTTATAAAGAGATTTACAAATCACAAGACCCTATGATCGTAATATAAAAGACCATAAGGATTAAATGAATAAAATCTGACCTAATCAATGCCTAAAGTAGACTGTCGAGTCGCCAACCGTGACCCAATATGAAATTTGGACTGTAAAGTGGAACAATGGTTGAGCTTGAAATGGTTGGCAATGCGCCAGCATGGTGAACGTTGGTGTATGGTGGTGAGCGGAGCGGAATGACTTATAAGCTTGTAAGGATAATAAAGAAAGAGATATAATAAAGAAATAGAGCGTGTGTGCCTGGCACATGTGTCAGAAGTGAAACTTCTTGGGCAAGTTTCAACGGTCGTCGCCTTTTCCCAAGACGTGACGGTATTGCAATGCGGCGACCGTAAAATTATACTCTCAACTCGCCTAGATAATTTCAATTCAATTTCTTCTTCGTATTGATACAGTTAAAAGTGGCTCTATCCGTCAAGCAGAGAAAATTTTTGAGATAAGATGGATAGAATGCTGTCACAGGTTGATAGATTGTATAAAATAATACTAGTTGTGATGAGTTTATGGAAAGACTCCTGGAAAACCTAACACACGTAGTACAGTGGTTTGTTACCATGTGTATAGGTCGTAAATCGTAATAATTCAAAATAATTTGGAAAATCCAAAAGTGCACGCCTCATAATTTTTTTTTAATAAATATTTATTAATTATTATTTTTGTTTATTTAATAACAACTAGCTGTGCCCGCGACTTCGTCCGCGTGGAAAAGTGACTTTGGATAGTTTTCCCACGGTAAAAAGTACCCTATGCCCTTTCTTAACATATTATTTTCTACCACTGCCCGCGATGTTGCACCACCACGGCGTGTCAGTACCAAACATATCTAAAGATGACATTGTCGCTATAGCATTACTTATAAGGAAACAACTTTTAAATAGCATTTAAATATAAGTTCTTGAAGTAAAACTTCTTTAGGCACGTTGAGACTTGAGAGTAAAATTTCAAGGAGTAAGGCGACGCGATTTTGGTATCTTTTAAAATTTCCAAAGAAGTTTCACTTCTGACACGTGTGCTCGGCACACACGCTCTTTTTTGCAAGCGAAGGAAGTGAAGAGAGATATATGAGAATAGATTTCGGTTCAGTTTAGTCATAATTAGATTTAGTGACTGAAGAAAATAGAGAAATGCAGAAATATATTCCAGGACACAAAAACATAAATAAAAACCGGCCAAGTGCGAGTCGGACTCGCGCACCGAGGGTTCCGTACAAATACCTAAGTTTAAAATTATAAAAAAAAATATATTATGTGATGTAACTAAAAATTTATGGTTTTCGTAATTTTTCCTTTATCTATGCTATAAGACGTTGCTTCGTACCAAATTTCAAGATTCTGAGTTCACGGGAAGCACCCTGTAGGTTTTGATTCCCTTGCAAGTGTCGAAAATT
The DNA here is from genome assembly GCA_907164685.1 of Colias eurytheme. Taxonomy (NCBI): domain Eukaryota; kingdom Metazoa; phylum Arthropoda; class Insecta; order Lepidoptera; family Pieridae; genus Colias; species Colias eurytheme. The sequence continues at coordinate 7,806 of CAJQZN010010528.1, read as the reverse complement.
TGCGGCATAAACGGCTGTATCTTTTGATTGCGTTGGCTTAGAAGTTTGATTTTTTCACAGCTTCAAGGGACAGTAGAGCTGAGTAATTGATATAAATTTCAGCTTCATACCTCCACGCGTTCCTGAGAAAAAGGGTCTTGACAGACGGACGGACGGACGGACGGACGGACGGACGGACGGACAGACGGACAACAAAGTGATCCTATAAGGGTTCCGTTTTTTCCTTTTGAGGTACGGAACCCTTAAAAGTACAAAGGTATTATATCCTAAAATACTTCCCTATACACTACGTTAGTAGTGATGCTGCCAGGAGCCAAAATATAAAGAGAGTCAGGACTGGTGATGCGGGAGCAAGCGACGTACAGTTGCCCGTGTGAGAAACAACTCGTCCTGAGGTCGACACCCCCTACCCTCAGTGTCTGCCCCTGCGACTTATTGATGGTCATCGCGAAGCAAACACTCACGGGAAACTGTACACGCTTGAACTGGAACGGGAAGTTATGAGGTATGAGGGGAATACGTGGTATAAATACTGCTTCGCCAACTCCACAACCCGTAAGAATTTCCGCCTCAATGGTGTGTCTGTGGAGCGAGATAACTTTAAGGCGGGTCCCGTTACATAACTTCGGGGGAGATAGGTTACGAAGAAGCATAATTGGGACACCGACCTTCAGCTTGATGGTATGCGCTGGAAGTCCGCTTGCTGACAGGGAGTTTAAAAATTCAACGGGATAGTGTGTGGCGTCATCTTGCTCGACGACAGTGTTTATGGAGGTGTAGACCACTTCATTACCCTCAATTTCAGAGAGAATGCAGTCGTTTATTGCTGCAGCCTGATCATTTTTGGGCGTCAAAATGGCCCGCTCACACACCCAAGAATTCTGCTGGTGTGGTATACGACTGATGTCCCCGTACACACAGCGAATGAGTTCCTCTAAGCTGGCTACCACTTTACCGAGAGACTCAGGAAGCACCACCTGTCCATCTATCTGTTCTGGTAGAGTGCCTTCGCCAAGACTTAGAAGGACATCGGAGAATTCTTGAGCACGTGCATTGCCACCAAGCCGAGCTCTCATATTAATGGTCAAGCGCAGCGTATGAACCCGTGACCACAACGAAGATCGTTTCAAAGAAGCATTCACCTCGTCAGCCCTCGATCCTCGCGTCACCACGGGAAGCGTTTGTCGGAAATCGCCACTGAACAGAACTGTGATACCACCCATCAAATTTTCGTTCCTGCGGATGTCCTGCAGGGTTCTGTCCACGGCCTCAACTGCCTTCCTATTGGCCATCGTACACTCATCCCATACGATCAGAGAGCAATCTTTGAGCACGTGTCCTTTATCACTGTTACGTGACACACCGCAAACAGGCGTTTCGGCTCTCTCTAAATCGATGGGAATTTTAAACATGGAATGTGCTGTTTTACCACCCGGAAGCAGTGTGGCAGCGATTCCCGACGACGCTACAGCAATAGCAATTTTTCCTTGCCTCCTAACTTCTGCAAGTATGCCAGTGGTAACAAATGTTTTTCCTGTTCCACCAGGAGCATCCAAGAAAAACATTTTACCCTGGTTTTGCCCAACGCTTTCAAGAACGGTGTCGTAAATTTGTTTTTGCTCTGAAGAGAACAAAGCGACATGGTCATTTCGTATGGTGGTCATTTCGCCCGGATCGTAATTTGTTTCAGCGTTATACTCTCGATTTCCACGGTCTTGATGCTCTGATGATTGGGGAGCTGGTAACCCATATTCGATCAGTGGATTGCCGCCGATAGAAATAACCACATCTTGAAGTGAACTGAGACAGGTGTTCAGCACGCGTTCATCTGTTACATCGACTTCATCTCCAGTAGCACGCCTCAAAGCTCGTAAAAAATCTTCAGACAGATGATGGCGATACTTCTCCCACAAAGTAACCGGGTTCGCTACTCCACAAAACACCAAGATGACAGCAAACAGATGTCGCATGCGGCTCGGACTGTCACTGACACTCGCCTCTGCGAGGGTGTCATCCCAGTTTTGGTCGTCGTCAAGAAGGTGACGTGCTACGCAGGCTGCGCGGTAAGTGGGATACTCCACGCCATCATATGTCCTCAGAAAGGCGAACGACGTTGGGCCTCGGACCGTGTGGAGTAATAACCGTAGAAAATAGCATTCGCCATTATTCGGGTGCACGGTATAAACCCTACCCAGTGCGGTGTCTTTGAAGATTCCCGGAAATCCTTCCACAGCACTTCCTCGTTGACGTCGATTAAATACACCCCTTTGTCTGTCGTATGTGTAATACGAAGGCACCTGGTCATACGTAAGGGACCTTGCAAACTGGTCGACTTCACAGAGCCTGAAAAATGCCAAGAGAGTTGTTTGGCGTGGATTTTCCAAGCGGTCAGCAACGTTGTCAGGATCAAAATATATGCGCTGGCCGTTCTCTAGATGGACATCTAAATGCATGACGGTTGGATGCCTGTCATGTATAGAGAACGCCAGTATCCGCCAAACCGCTTCAGATGTGCTGATGTAGCGACCAGATTGATACTTGGTGACCTCGTCTTTATCAGAGCTCTGTAAAGCAAACGTCGCCTGATCACTTCCTTTGTTGACGTATTTGCAGATGTATTTAATCGACTCAACGCTCGTGCACGACTCGACGTTGATGTGTGTCTGGAAGGTCCTGGACAGTACTGGTGAGTAAGGAACAATCCATCTATTATCGACCGGTTGCGCCTGGCCATGCACGCTCAGCTCAGTGGAATGCCCGCCCTCTGCTGGTGATCGGCGCCGGTATGATGGATATCCATCCTCACCAGTAATGGTTTCGATGGTAAAATTTTTCGGGAATCTCTTTGTACATCGTCCATCTTTCATGCACGGGGAACTTGGATTTAACGTGCCACAGGGGCCATGCACCATGTGACTTTTCACAATCTGATGCAGAACAGGATCGACGTCAGGGTCCGGAAGCTCAGCACTTATGACTTGATCAATCTGGTTGGGCCTGATCTTCTCTTCCAACCACAAAAGCAAGTGTGCGTGGGGCAAGCCGCGTTTTTGCCACTCCACGGAGTACATGTGGCATCGTACTGCACCAAACACTTTTGCTTTTGTGAGAAGATCCATAAGGCACTTCAACTTCAGGTGGAATACGCGAGAGATCAAGTCATGCCTGTCGTACGAAGCCTGTCCTGCAAGGAGTTGAGCTGTAATTTCAGGCCACTTTGGGTTGGTAGTGATGGTAATGAAGAGGTCCGGGCGACCAAACTTTCGCACGTAACAAAAAGCATCTTGGGTCCTCTCGTGCATGTACCGCGGACCTCCTGTGAAGGTGGAAGGGAGAATGACCATCCTTCCTACATCTTGCGCATTTACATCATTTTGCATGGCATCTCTAAGATGGACGTAATTCTCAGCTCTCAGCTTCCTTTGGTTGGACCTTATAAATACCAAACGCTCTGTTTCGATTTTGGCGTACATGTCCACCAGAAACTGACTTAAGAGCGTACGATAATAATGGAGATAAGAAACGTTGTTTACCCTTAGCTGGATCAGGAAGCTGTAGAACTGCATGGCGGATGTTTTTTTGTTGTAATTTGGGGAGCCTGTCTGGGGGTCTACATTATAGTGGGCGAAATGGTAGCCATCCTCTCCACGACAGAACATGAGCGGATATTGCAGAGAATCGTACGCGCGGTGAGTCTCGCTGATTCTTTGAAGCCGGTCATCATGCGTGCGCAAAACGATGTCTCTTTTATCACACTCCTGATCGACTAAGACTACGGCTACCTCGTTCGTTGTTGGCGCATTATACCGCCCTGGATGGGCTGCGATCGGCCTTCTATCTGCACTGATTATAAACTTAAAGCGATTGCGCTCGTTTTCAGGCACCGATGCTAGGGCGGCTTTGAAGTTGCTAATGTGTGGATTAACATTATGCAACATACTCTGCAATCCTCTGACCAGACCAGAGTCCAAATTGGGGATGTGTCTACTTCGCAAGCTTGCTTGTTCTTCAAAATCGCTTACGAAATAAATTTGCAAAAATTTGGGAACGTCTGTAGGTAGCAGGGAACCGATCCTATGGTAAACTTGCCCCTGGACTTTGAATGTCGGCATGAACCCTGCTTCTATGATTTGATTTGCACCAAACGATGTCATCTGGAAGGCACTGTTATAAGCACGAATGTTTTTCAAAAAATGGCTGGATTTCAGATGCTCACCATTTAGTAACACTCTTAACAGTTCTGGCGGGTCTTGCAGAGATTCCAAGCGTACCTTACCAGATGCACAGCACATCCCTTTGGGCTCCCCTTTCCATTTGCGTGCTTGGCAGTAGGCACACACTTCTTCTAAGGCACCAATATCTCCATGGGTGGCGTAGTTAATCGCGACATTGTAGTGAAACCCACTCCCTTCTTTATTTAGCCACGGTTGCTCTTGGATATTGTAAACCATGGATTCATCATCAGACGTCAAAAGTTGATTTACGTCACGACGAAGGCGATCTAGTTCTACTTGTGCCGCACGCTGTTCTCCCGACCAAGTTCCCCGAATCTCTTGGATTCTGTTACGTTCTTGCGATAAATGAGCTTCAACATCACCACGCATTTCGTGGTACCGATGCCGAGCAGCTGCTTGACGCTCTTCACGCTGCTCGTCTGTCTCCAACGAACGTGACAGAGCATGCTGAGACCGATCTGCTACCAAGCGAGTTTCGCGCTCTTCTTGATTTTCGAGTGACCGAGCAAAAGAAGTACGACTCCGCTGTGAAAATAACCTTACCTCTCGCTGAGTGTATGTCTCTGACGCGCGAGACTCAGCATGGCGCTCCCGATCGCTTTCAAGCCTAGCTTCTCGCGCTTCAACACTTTCGCACGATCGAGCGGTATAAGTGCGGCTGCGCTGCGTACTCAATCTTGTCTCACGCTGTGTGTACGACTCAGACGCGCGAGATTCAGCATGGCGCTCCCGATCGCTTTCAAGTCGAGCTTCTCGCGCTTCAACACTCTCGCGCGATCGAGCAGTATAAGTGCGGCTGCGCTGTGTACTCAATCTTGTCTCATATTGAGTGTACGTTTCTGACGCGCGAGACTCAGCATGGCGCTCCCGATCGCTTTCAAGTCGAGCTTCTCGCGCTTCAGCACTCTCGCACGATCGAGCGGTATAAGTGCGGCTGCGCTGTGTACTCAATCTGGTCTCTTGTTGAGTGTACGTCTCTGACGCGCGAGACTCAGCATGGCGCTCTCGATCGCTTTCAAGTCGAGCTTCTCGCGCTTCAGCACTCTCGCATGATCGAGCAATATAAGTGCGGCTGCGCTGTGTACTCAATCTTGTCTCTCGTTGCGTGTACGTCTCTGACGCGCGAGACTCAGCATGGCGCTCCCGATCATTTAATAGTCGCATCTCGTATGCTCCTACACTTTCAAGCGAACGTGACAATGCATTTTGAGTGCGCATAGTATCTAATCGCGACTGGCGCGATGTACTACTTTCTCCATGTCGATTTTCAGCACTGCGTTCTCGCTGAACAGTCAACCTTGCCTCACGCTCAACGGCGGTTTCAACAGATCGAGCCAATCTCTTCCTTTGGGAATCATTTGAGGATCGAGATAGGTTAGACCGTTTTCTGGGCATTTTGATTGTTTTTACTAAGCAAACACAGATAACAGAAAAATAAATTACACACGAATTAGGCAAAGTATACCTAAATATGAATAAAGTAAAAGAGTAAATAAAAACCAAAAAGATCCTAAAATGAAAACAAATATTGCAAAAAAATAAATTGTACAACATAAACTAAAGACAAATAATTTGATGAGATGTTGATAAAATAGTGAAGAAAAAAAATAACAGAAATATAAAGACTAAAGAAATAAATGACTAAAAAAACGAATATACCAAAAAAAATAAATCCTTAAATGAAAACAAATAAACCAAAACAATAAATAAATTACACACAAATTAAATACAAATAGTAAATCTAAATCTAATCTAAAATTCTAAACCTAATCTAAATAAGAATAAACTCAAAACTGGAATTAACTAAAGACAAATAACTTTATGAAATAATATGAGATGAAGAAGAGTTAAGTAATGTTATATTCGACTGAAGTCTGAACAATGAGCATTCAATTTTCAATTTCAACTAACAGATAACGTGGGTTTTACTCGCGTTACCGTAAGTTGAGAAGACGCTGGCTCCATCGGTTCTTATAATATCACCTTTTGCAAACGAAACGATAGCGCGATTCGATAATTCTAATTCGATACTAACGCTATCTAGTTAGGTAAAAGGAAACATTTTTATATGGTGATAAAATATTATTATTTATTATGATAGAATATAGCAGCTGTGGGTGTGTAAAAATAAATCAAGCTAGTTTCACATCACACATATGTTTATAATTAATTTTGCAATATGAAAATATATTAATTACCAAGCAATAATCATACAGATAACAAATACTAAAAAAGTCAATGTTTATTTCGTACTAACGGCTTGTAATTGATGAAGAAATTATAACTATCAAAAACTTACCTTTCTATGATACAATATAACACGGCATATTTTTTAAATTATCTTGCTCAAATCTGCTCAAGATTATGAGGGTTTTGTTGGAACTTGCAATTGTCAAAACTAAGTGTTACATTAAAATTTTCATGCAAACAACAAACAATTTAATTTTATCGAGCTGATTACCTTTTGCCCCGGTTGCCTAGAAGAAATTATTGATTAGTGAAATTAGGTGGCCTAATATTTTTGTAAAAGAGTTAAATAAATAAAAAAATATTTATTTCCAATAAGTGTTAATGTGTATATTTATTTGATTTTAATGAAATCTCATAGATGGCGCTGTTACAAAATTAACATTATACAACTTACATTCTTTAAACTATGTTCCTCTTCCCAAGTTACTTAAATGACATAATTTTTATAGTGTCAATCTAGATATTGTCAAACAATATTTATTATATATACGTCATTATTTTGATTATTAATATTTTCCAATAGTTAACGTGTTTGATTTTTATAACACTTCATAGATGGCGTTGTTTCTAATTTGTCTTTATACTGCTAAGATTAAGCCAAAATTACATAAATGATGTAGTTTTTATAGTGTAAACTGTAAAGCTAGAAAATAGCGTGGCTTACTCAAAAACAAATTTTCCAATAGTTAACGTGTTTGGTTTTTTATAACACTTCATAGATGGCGCTGTTTCTAATTTGTCTTTATACTGCTAAGATTAATTTAACTGTTTCTCTGCCAAAATTACATAAATGACGTAGTTTTTATAGTGTAAAGCTAGATAATAGCGTGGCTTACTCAAAAACAACATTTAAACATGAGTCTTTAGATTGTACGCTGTCGTAATACACGGAATACGTAAGAAAAATAAAGGTTCACAGCTCCTCCCCCGGAGGTGATAGCATGATAATATGTTTAAAAAAGCCTCACCCGACCTGTTAGTAATATTCATGCAAAATTTGAAGTCAATCTATGCAGTACTTTTCGAGATTTGCCTGGACAAACATACAGACAAACAGACAAACAGACAAACAGACAAACAGACAAAAATTCTAAAAACTATGTTTTTGGCTTCTATATCGATTATATATTACGGCCCAAGTATTCTTTTAAAAAAATATTCAATGTACAGTTTTGACTTTCCTACGATTTTATTATATGTATAGATTAAACCACATCGAATCAGACCCTGAAAAATGAAAGGGTTCTATTCCTGAGCATACTCAAGCGTAAGAGAAAAAAAAGACTCGATTAGTAAAGTATTTCGGTCGCTATCGTGTTAA
>CAJQZN010010527.1:0-16573 GCA_907164685.1 Colias eurytheme | reverse complement strand
GTACGGACGCGCGGCGCCGCCGCCCGCGCCGCGCCGTGCTGCTTCATCCTCCGCTACACGACACACGCAGAAACACAAGTTTGTTCATTTTTGTAGTCCATTATTTATTGATTGACTGATTTTATGTCACCAATATGCATATTTTATAACTCCTCAAGGATATTATAAAAGTAGGTAGTCTTGCAAAATTTTAATAAAAATGTATTCTACTTGCAACAATTTGAATTGAACAAGCTGGTTATTTTTAACAAGCTATCATTAGTATCACTCTTATGTTTATATGACTCGTTAATCGTTTATTGACCCACTTTAAACGGACAGATTTAATACATACTTTGTATACTTATACAATAATTAAAAGCTTGTTTTTTTAAGCTAATTATTTTATTTTTCATCAACTTAACATGTAGTGAATATTCATTTCAATGAATTGAACGGAAAACCGTTTATCTAACTTTGTCAAACCACTGATTAGTTTTGCAAGTAGAACTTGAATCAGTCTGACATTATTCCATTGCCGGATGTCCTAGTTTTGGAAATGACTGCACATAGTTGAATAATAAATTAGTCGCAATTAAGTCCGATTACGAGGCCTGGCTGCTACAGACGGTCTAAATATTTGCTATCAAATTTTTTAGGGGTACATAATCGTATGATATACCTAATAAATAACTAGATATCATATAAATTTTTAGATTATTTGTACATATTATGATTGTTTTCCTTTTGTTTGATAATAAATTACGTACCAAAGTACCAGTCAAAATTCTAACAGTAGTTTAAGAAAAAGTTTGGAAAATCCAAAAGTGCACGACTCATAATGCTCATTTAATTATGAAGTATAAAAAAAAATATATTATATAGATATACAGTCTTGTAGTTTTAGTTTTTTATTAATTGCAATTAAACGACACTGAATTAATTAATCATTCGCATTCAGTGACCTACAATCGTCGATTAGAATGATTAAAAAAAAATTTAACTCAAATGTCGGATTTTTTCACAAGTTATAGTGTTTTCAGGTTTCACACATGACGGACAGGAAAATTTTTTGACCTATTTCGGTGTTTTTTTCCAATTCTATTGAAGTAAATCAATTTTTAAAAAGTATGGGACTAATCTCCATTAAATTATCTCGACAATAGTATGCAAAATATCTTGATTCCGTGAACTAACAAGGCTATAATAATAAGAATAGCTGCAAAAATGAGGCGAAAAAAATTTTTCGATCGTAAAGCACTCTCTGATGCTTCGCATCATGAGTCGTGCAATTTGGACTGGTACCTTTTCCCTAGGACGTCGGTGTCCTATTAGGAGAAATAGTTATTTTTAACGCATATCTCGACCATAACAATCACACTTCCCTTCACTTTCCAGATACGTAAGAACGCTATGGCACAGGCTGCCCTCCGACTCGGGGCACTTGGCGTTCAACGAGGGGGAGAAGCTTCGTTTGATCCTAGAGGTCGATGAACAATACTTACTCTGTTGTCGCGGTGATCAGAAGGGTCTCGTACCCCGAGACGCAGTAATGGAGGACTTCTGATGCTGGCCCTAGCGCTGGCAGCCTCATTGGCGCCCGCTACTCACCAAGTGAGTCATGTGTAGAAATATATAACGAATAGTTTAGTGCGCGTAAATCCAGTTGTAATTTGTGTCGAATTGTGAATCAAGTTGTAATTTGTGTCGAATTGTGAATCAAGTTGTAATTTGCGTCGAATCGAACGTCGATGCATCGTCTTTCGTTTGAACGGTGATAAGTGAGATCGTTTCGAAACTTTTAATCGTGTTAGTTTAAGTCGAAATACGAAATTGTGTTAAATATTGAACTATTAAGTGATTTGTGACGTTACCTCTACTCTTCATGTTTGGTCCTTTTACGGGGATTTCAACGATCGTAGTATTAAGATTTCTACTTTATTTTTCTATCAAAAGATTCGACGATAGAATCTCATGCATAATGACATTTTATTGGAATTTTATGACACATTTATAATTAATCGTTTGGACAATTTGACATGGATATTTATATTTTATTTTTAACCGTCGCAGTAATCCCCGTTCTAGGACTCCATTGGACATCTACAAAGTAAAATCGATTCCGCACATTTATGTATAAATCTGTAGTAAAATCTAGTCTTACGTTTTAAGGCACGACTATATCTTATACTGTAAATATAACGATAATATTATTGAACTCAAATTGTGGGAGTATTTACCGCTAATGATAATTATGTAGCATAAAGCATTTAGAAATATATATTGAAACATTGACGGTAAATGTTGCCTCAATGTGGCGTGATACGTTTTACTCTAAGGACAAAATCTCATTTAGCGGAACCACCGGCCGAGAGAAAGACGCTCTATATTAAAATTTTTAGATAAACATTGGATATTGGTGTCTAAATTATATCGGTATTTGTATCATAATGTTATTGTACTTATCGGTGTTAGTTTGTTTAAGCATATTATGTATTGGAGGGTCAGTTGGATACCGTGTTCGTGCTGGTCGATAAATCGATATGTCTGTCTATAGTCTGCCACAGACGTAACTTTATTTCATCACACTAATAGCATGCGACCTTTCCATTTCACCTTCCTATTGGGTTTGTGGTAGGGGTCGACGTCTTTTACCTTTGGTACATCCACAAAACATATTTGGATGTCTATGGTAGTGTGGGCTTTAACTTGGTTGTGGAACTAACCGCATGGCCTCTTCCAAATTTCCTTTCCTCGGGTCAACAGTTCTGGAAAGTTCTACGTGGTGTTGGGACGTAACATCTCTGTTACTAATCGCATGCGCCTATCCACTTTCATATCCTGATCGTTCGCTTCACCCATTAAAAGTTCATCCATGAGATCTTTTAAAAATACATAAAATAGGTGAAAGTTACCCTAACAATTATATCGAACTAAGCAAACCTGTCACCTTACAAGGTGTATTTCAAAGCATTGTCTACTTAGCATCTATCAACATGATTTTAATGTGAATAACACCCATTTTACGGATTTTAATATCGGTTTAGTATGCTTCCAGAAACCTCGTATTCATGCCAAGTACGATACTAATATTGTGATAGACTATCATATCACTGCTTATAGTGCAACAATTGAGAGAACGATATTTTTCGGTAGGTTTACGTATTGCTCAAGGGAGGACGGTTTATTTAGATAGAATTTTTTATAAAATACTCTCGTGTAATCGTATAATTATACTCGGAATTCCAGTATTCGTCTGTATAGAGTTGTAAATAATATTAAAATTATAATTAGAAATTCAAAAGGTCAAAATTATGAAACCTTTGAAATGCACGATACAGTTCCTCTCGTAGTCCGTCGTGCGGTTGAGTCACAAATTGGCGAAATGTAGATTATTGTGTGTTGTAGACAAAATTATAGTTACATTTGCGTCTTTCTCGAAGCCGGTGATTGTCCCGAAGTTCTTGCCAACTACGTTCAGTGAACAGTTACAGAGGCTCGATGACGACTAATCTCTAATGTTGGATGAACGTCAGTTGACAATCGTTATGCCTTGGAATATTTCGCCGAACATTTGCCTCCCTTTTACCCGTAGCTTATTGTTATCGAGACGAAACTTATCCGCAGCGACCGAATATTTGGCGAAATGTGGAGAAGGTAAAATGGACTGTAATATAGGGTATAATTTATACAATAATTAGGTTAAGAATGTTGATTGTAGTTCTACAATCATGCGTCTTTGTGTGATTTAAGTTTGTAAAGAAATAAATACATTGTCATTACTCTGCGCTTGTGACTGAATGATGTGATGTGGCCTTTGTATGTTATTATTTAAATTATCGTATAGTGCGAGTGAGCTTGTTGCATCAGTCCATGTATTCATCTACTACTTGCATCGGGAATGCTTCCACAGATTATGTATAAATAGTTGTTACTCGAACAGTCTAATAACCGTATAGAATTAGCGAAATAACATGCCTTAAATTGTTCACACAGTTCTATAAATTAATACTAAAATATTATTCTAATATAGCTCGCTTCTATTGCTTAAAATTAATCGCTTTGGAAGTTAGCGTATATGTATTTAAAATAGCGGAGTTTGTTAGTCGTAAGTTTTTAACAGTTTGTATGGAAAGATATTGAATGCTTGTTTTATAGATAAAATAATTCCTGCGCGTTTGTGAAAGTTTAATCGAGGTGAATGGTGAGACTGCGTACAAACTTTAAGTTATACTTTTTGCGTGAAAATTTAATTTATAATTTACGATTGGGATCAATAAGTTTTATTGAGTTAAAAATTTATTTTCTTATAAAAATGAAAATAATAAAAAGAGGCTTTCGTTATCCTGCGAACTTCAACGAACGACTGAGAAATAATTCCGAATATATTATGATTAAGTTAATTTCGAAAATCCTGTGTTCCGATTAGACATTCATCATCCATTTGTATATGTATTGTTTAAAGATATTATTATGTTAAGTGCCATAATTTAATAAATTAACAATTGAATAAAATATTATAATGCATAACCATGTACACCAATTAAATAATATATAAAAAAATGTTGTTTCATTCAACCTATTCACAATCTTCTACAATAAGACTATGATTCTTTTAAGATAAGTAAGACCAATAATTTTAATACAGGAACCTTATATTGATAATTTGGGTTCGAATCCCATATAAGAGCAATACATACTCACTTCTAGAGACAGGTAACTGAAATGGTGGTAAAAGGAAAATAAAACGACAGTCTTTCATATATATTTTATTGATGAACAGCTACAGAAATCAACACGTTTACATACAACGAAGTCACTACTGTGCAGTTTTTTTAATGTTCAGTTTAATTATGATATTGAAATAATTGTGTTTACAATATTATATCAAACCAAGAATTAATTATTTGTAACTGTTGTACGGAATGACAATAGAAATAGGGTTTATGTAATTAAGTTTTCGTTTATGTTACATAATATGAAATTAAGTATAATTGGAAAAGTTTTTGAAGATACGATGTTTACGAAAAATGACGCCCAAATTGAATAAAATTACATGAATATAGGCAATCAAAAAGACCTCGATGTTGATTAAAAAACCTCCCGCACTGCTGACGAGTCACGGGCAGAAGCTTGTTTATGAAAAATTGCTTTGGTTACAATTTATTGAGCCGATTATATTATAGACGATCGGGTAACGATACACAAACACATACATCCACAATAAAATATTGTTGATGATACATCGTCTAACAATTGGTCGGTATGGTATTGTAAAATTCCATCTTTTTATAGTTATTTTTGAATATTAAACTCAGCTATTCTATTCTTACGACATAGTCAGTGATTGATGCTCTTGAAAAAACCCACACCAAAAAAAGTCCTATTAATAAACTACGAGTACTAGTGTGTATAGTTGGTGTAAAATGTTTTAGGTACTCCCTACATGTGAAATAAGTGAAGTTTTTATAACCTTATACAAAATTAGATTGAGGATTCGCAAGAGAATCTCAGGTTGCTCAGTTCAAAAAAAACAATGTATTCAGAATTACATTTCCAATAAAAAGACACATTGACGAGCTTGCTACTTTAATTCAAGTAATATTGTGATACAAAAACCTATAAGGTTTCATATTTTGCGATTAATACACAGTAAAAGCTGGACGGTGTGTGATAGACGAACGTCTAGAACACGTCATACGAGGCGGGTCTCTAGCACTGACTGGTCGGTTAGAGGACTTCCTAGTGCAAGTATTGCGAAGGAATCTCTCTTCGTCTGGTTTGCGCGGCGACATGGCGCGTGGTGTGCGCGGCGTGCGCGAGAACCGAGCGGAGCGACTGCGGGTCAATGGACGCTCCTCCTCCCACTCTTCCATGTAAAAGTCGCCCTGAAATTTGTTGTATGCTACAGATTGGACCATCATCATGATCAGCCCACATACGTTCCCACTGCAGGGACACGGGCCTCTTATGAGGGCTTGGCTACAACATTTGAGATTGATGTTATTACATAGCCCATGGTAGTCATTTTGACACTTCGACAGTTTGGCTTTATGATAATTGGTCAGTGTTCTTGATATACATTATACAACATAGTAACTATTAGATTTTCTAATATTTCTGAAATATCGGTTGGTATGAATATCCCGACAAGTAGGTAATAAAGTGTTTGCTCTAATTGAAATTATTGTAATACATATCACATATTAATAACTTTACTTTTTGACTAAATAAATTCACGTCAACTTCTTCGCCAAAAAATGCAACTGTATCTTATAATAAAATATGGTTTTAGTTCAAAATTATTCGCTGATTACAAAGTTTTTTGTTGACGGATTTCAAATTACCAGCTGTGGGAAGTACCGGTTCCTTTTCACAAAAAACCATTAACATTGGGATTCTTACGTAGCTACCTAATTAAACAATTGCTTATGGTTTTCCTCTACTCATTTAAAAGTTTAAAAGTTTCAATATAATATGTATTATATTGTAGATAACATAGAGCATGATAGAGCCTTAATTTGACTAGAAAATCGCCCAGATGAGGAAAATCCATTATTCTCTTAGGTAATCAAAACAATATTTAATGGTCTGAAAAATATGTTTCTACTTTATATTTACGAACCTACACATATTTTATTCTCTTTCAAGTTCTGTTAAACGTTTTATTATAAATAAGTGACGTACTCACCTAGAAACTCCAATTTACAAGCTTTCTACCAAGTGCTCGGTGCGATGAAATATTTCAACTAGGATGGTTTTGATCATGGTTAATTATAAAATATGCAAAACAAATCTACAAGCAGAAAATAAAAAGAAAATGAAATAAAACAAGTGTCGTACATTAATACGTTAATCTGTATTAAATTTGACAGTTACAAATACAGTACATGTAGGTTTACATATTAAAACGGATGAATATCTTGTAATCCAAAATGTTTCAATATTAAATACTACTGTAAATACTTTTGTGTTTTTGTGGGATAATAATAGTATCAATTTGTCAGAAAATCGCATCAATACAATATATAAATCCAATACAATAGAAATACCGTTTAATTTAATTGTATACTTAATTATTTTCTTGAAATGCAGCCGACTAACGTGTAACAATAGTGACAATGCAAATAAAGCTGTGACTTCAAAGCATCAACATTAAATCGATACATCTACCTAATCTAATTACTTCATATTATAATAATTAATACATATACAAAACATATTATTCTAACTTTCATCAGTCAATCTCCCAAACGCAATTTCCTGGACATAGTTCATCAATTTGTCTCAAAATTTTTCAGCTTCAATTTGACATCGTTTGACCTTGACAGCGTATGTTCAGAAAATTGTCGTTCGTCTTACCTACCACGTTCACCATCGCGTTCCAAAACTATCAATTATTACTAAGGAATAATTAAAATAACTAATAGCAACAATTTGATCGAGTACCATTTGTAACATCTATATACTCGTACCTAATTAATAAATAATATTTGGATGATACACTGATTGCTGTGATCCTTAATAACATGAGTGACAATAAGCTTATGAAGAGGTGCATTATTAACATATATATCGATATTCAATTAATATTACAAGTTTATTCATGTTTCTGTAAATACTATATTACGTATAAGTATATGTATGTATAAGGACGCTACAATATTACGTAGACAAAAGATGATAATCATGTTATCATTTCCCAAATCCAGGACTATTGTATTTCAAAGTGTAGTTATACCAGTGTTTCTAATTTGTGGTACTTACAAAACATAACATAAAATTACTGTGCTAATACAACATGAAGTGAGAATTACATAGTGTAGTGGTAAATTAACAAAAATTGGTACGTACTAACTAGGTACGCATTTGAAAACTATGAAACGTTGTGAAAAACAATTGAATGTTAATATATGATACAATAAAAAAATCGAATCTACATTGGCACCTTTAGTTGTCTTTGCAAAATTATATTTTAAAATGAGGTTTCTTACAGTCTATAAATGAAAAGGTCAAACAGTGAGAAAACCAGAATCCCTACAAGGGTGGATTATAATTAATACCCAATAATTATCTATATTGTCTGTAAGATATGCTGAGTCGACATAAAATGGCTTAGTCTCTATTATTTATGAATTAGACGATACAAATAATTTTAAAGTTAAACTTAGTAATAAAGAAGATAAAAAAATGTATAAAATGTTTGGACTCTTTTAGTTAAAAATTAGTATCGAAATGACGAAAGTTTTTCGCTCTGTGCTTTAACTCTGTTGCTCATTAAGATTCTCGTCCGCTTTCGGAGGCTGCTGTGATGGCGGTACTGGACTCTATGAGAGAAAAATTAAATTCACTGTTAAATATTTCAGATACCAATGGTTCAAAGTTCCATAAACACATGGTTATAAAAGAACAATAAGAAGTAAACGATACGATAGGAAGGGAAACTTAAAGTGAATTAGAACAAAAGCCCAAAAAATAACAATCCAAACCAAAACAAAACATCTAACAAGTTAGTCGATAGATATAATGGAGTCACGCGACACAAAATACCTTTTACCCTTAGTCAATAAAATGTGTATATGTACTCTGGCTGAAACAAAATGAACGATGTGAATATTTATACTGTTAACTGAATGTATCGCAATGAGGATGACACCTTCACCAGTAAACAAAACACAGGAGCAAACTCAAAACAAAAACGGAAGTAAACATAGGGCCAGCGCTCAAGGGCTCGGTCTCACCTCCTGCCGGGACTGGACGTGGCTGTTGGGGAGGGGGGAGTGCCCACCGATCTGCTTTATGTAATCTTTATCATCGAATATTTTGATGTCCCCACCTCCTGGTTTGTGTTTGACGTTGTCGAGGGAGCCCACTTTGCTTTGTGCTTTGAATTCCAACTTTTGGTTTTCAATCTGTTTAAAATTTGTGCATTATACAGTAAAGTGACACGCATATATAAAATATAAAAGCATACATTATAAAATAGAGCATGGATATACATATAAGAATTGTTGTGCTGAAATATCAGTCTTTAATTATGTGGTGGTTGTAAAGTTGTAAACATTCAATATTTGTTTGCTTTGCATTTCAATGTTCCTATGTGTTACTGCAGTATATTTTTTTATATAGCTTGGTGAAAAGCAAAGGTATAATAGATACTTATCAACAATAATAATATTATATAATTATTTCAAACAGTTCTTGCGTGCGTATGACGGTCTTTGTATGATTTTCCAATGTTGTCAATTTGAACAAAATAATATTAATAATAAACATATAAGTATTTCATTTTAATAATAAGTGTCATGTGCTGAAATAGAATACATAAATATTATGCATATATTTGGCTGGACATTCCCATTCTCACTATTATTGATTTTCATCGCAAACAATGTAGCGTGGCAAACAGCCTCAACAGAGTCCTAGCGACAACACATCTTCCATTAACAATGTCCTATGATGTATTTACTCTATAGCATCCAAACTGACCTGACACCGTACTAAAAGCAAATGAGACCGTCTATTCGACGCTCTCCATCTTGGTAACTCCCACTTAATGAACTAGAAACAATACCCGTACAGTACGTATTTTAATGTTTTTAAATTATAATTTTTGTTTATATAGAGGCCCATTAAATCGCTGAATGTAGTTCATTTTATAATGGATTAGGACTTCTCTGGTTGCCAATTGCGCTAAGAAAAGATGTGCACAACAAAAGCTCACAATATCAAATACAAAATTCGTTGGACTTACTTCTCTTGTTCCAGGTTTTGTTATAGATCTCTAAGGAAAGATAGATTTAAATAAAATTTTACAAGACTTTGCCAATAATAATAAGCATCATAATTTGTGTGTATATTAATAGGCAAATGTATTAATTACCGTCTAACAAATCATCAATTTTGCAAAATACAAAAATTTAAATTTACCTACAGTGCTCGGTTGCTCAAATTTATCCAGTACTCACATCGAAGATTTAGCCCTTACCACTTTGATTATTATGCCAAATACACCTATAATTTTCGTGAGTGTTCGTACTAACGTTTCTATAAAAAAAATTAAAAATTTACCTTAACAGCACCACCGCCTGGTTTGTGTGTAATATTAACTGTCGAAGCCACCTTGGGTTTGGCTTTTTCCTTGAAATCCAACTTTACCGTCTCTATCTTCTTATCGCCACCGCCTGGTTTGTATGATGTGTTCTGTAGAGATCCTATTTTGGATTTGGCATTCCATTCCAATTTTGTCGTCGTAATCTATAGATGTACAAATATTATAAAACTTAATGGTTAGTTATAATTGAAAATATGTTAATTGTCTTCGATATTACATACCTTCTTAGCTCCACCACTCGGAGTGTAAGCATCATTTTTGGCAGCAATCTTTGGAGTTACCTTGTTAAAATCGAGTTTTCGGTTTTCAATTTTAACTTTTCCACCCCCTGGTTTGTAAGTTGTATTTTCCAAAGATCCAATCTTCGATTTCACTGTCTTGATGTTGGGAGATGGTGCATTGCCAACTTGAACCTTATTCATTGGAACTTCTATAAAAATAATATATAAATTATAAGTGATCAAATTTCAAAATAAGTAGGTACGTACGTCTTTTCTAAACAAATTAAAAATTAAAAAAACAACTTACTTTTCTTTTCCGATGGTGGAGGATTTTCGGGTGTTTTTGCAGTAGCACTCTTGCTTGAAGATCTTGAAAGACTTGGTTTAAGGCTGCTGCTTGATTTCTCTTTAGTAGGTAATTTACTTGGTAAGGTTTTGTTGGGTGATCCAGGAGATCCATTGAGGTCCTGTGAAAAGGTATACATAGTATTAAAATTTTATCTTTTTGTTAATAAATTATTACATAATATTGAGATTTATTTGGGATGATTTGAAATATAATAACTTACATTTCCTTGAGTAGATTCGTCGACTCCGCTGTCATTGTCACCATCTAAAACGAGATGCATATAGTTAAGAAATAGTAATAAGTTGTTTAATAAAAAATAAAGATAAATGTTTCATAAACACACAGTCAGTGTTGAGTCATCTCAAATAATTGTTAGAAATCCTTAAGTTAAAATTAGTTCTAAATTACCTTTCGGTCTTGATTTGGGTGCAGAAACAACTTTCCGAGGAGTAGACCTTTTTGAATCTACTGGTGTGTGTCCCGCTGTATTAAGCTCTGAAGTCTTTTTCTTTAATTGGGTTGGTGGTTTTGAATCGGGTATGGGGGATTTTGATTCCAGTAACGGAGATTTCGAAAGTGGCCTATTCGGTGTTGAAGGACTCGCACTCTTTTTAGATTCCAAATTTGTGTCTTGCTGTATTTCAATTTTTGGTGTCTTTGGTCTTTTTGGTTCAGGGGTTACACTTTGGGATTTGTTAGATAGAACAGAATTTTGCGAAATATTCTTGGGCTCCGGAGAATCATCACTACGTGTCAGCGAAGGTGAACGATCTGATAGCTCTGTCTTATTTTGCATGGAATCATTTTTGCCCACACTTAAGTTGTTTTGTGAAACAACATCATCATCATCGTCTGTTTTCTTTTTGTTTGTCAAATTAGAAAGTGATCCCATAAAAGATTCTGTCATTTTGGATCCTGCCAAACGCGATTCTGGTCTATCAGTTACATCTTTTGTACCTTCATTGGATGCTTCTGATCTAACGCTTTCTCTTGAGCCTAAAGCGTCCTTACTTCCTCGTATTTCTTGAATCTGTCCAAGACCGAGATTCCTTGCACCTATTTCATCAATTCTTCCGCTGACGGCACTAACTGATTTGCGCCTATCGTCTTCCATTTTGAGTGGGCTCGGTGCACCTGGTGCTGCCGCAATGCTGAAACTTCGCGCTTTTCCTGCCCCAGGCATTTCATTGTTACTTTCGGCCTTATTAACATTTTGATTTTCATTGGGATTATTTTGATTATCCAGGTTGACTGGTTTGCTTTGATACGACTGAGGAGAATCAGTATTATTTAAAGAGCCCTGTGATGATTGTCTTGAAAGTTGACCTGTAATCTGTGCTGGATTTTGTTTTGATGAGCCGTTCAATTGAGAATTTACACTCGGTCTTGCACCTTCAGGTGTAGATGCACTTCCAAATTGAGGAGGTTGGCGAGGACCGAATTGTAAATTGTTAGGTACAGGCGGTCTCTGTGACAGTTGTGTAGGGCTTGGTTGTGGCCTTGGTCCTTGCTGTGGATTTATAGATTGAGGGCCTCCTGGCCGCAAATAAGGTGCCTGGGGACGAGTTGGCTGCGATCCAGGAGCACCAGTAATAGGTCCTCTAGGTACAGGGGCTCCAGGACGAGGACCCAATTGTGGAGAGTTTGTCACTGGTCCTCCTGGTTGAAACTGGGGTCTCTGTTGCAACTGTGGTGCAGCCGGACGAGGCGCTGGCGATGGAAATGCAGAACGAGAGTCGTTTCTGGTAAGAGGCGGTCGAACAAATGGTGGATTTGGTACAGTTGACTCACTGCCGTTCTGAATACCCGGAGAACGATTCTCTACCGATGGCTTTAAAAGACAAATAGTAAATGAATATACTTTTATGTATAAATACTTATTATAAATATTAGCAGTTACACTGAGAAATAATATTATGACACCATGATTTCCCAAAGTAATTTCTTAGAAGTTTCTTTAATTAATTCATGAACTGTAAATTAAATTCAAAATATTATTTCCAAATAAAGTAGACGTCGCGTCGTTTTCAATTGCAATTTCTGTGTCAATAAATCTTAATAAAATTTATACAGGAGAAAAAACTGAAGGGGTGAAGTAGGCGGCGATATCGGTACTAGAAACAGATTTGACAATAACTCCCTAGAAGAATAAATATTAAGGTATATTAATAATTATTATATCGACATCAGATATAGAAAGAATAATGGAAAGGTTCGAAAAAATGACTATTTAGTCATATTATTATGTTGAAATGAATTACTTTACTTAGAATAATTTTGCTTTCAAACGGCTAATAACCCTCTGGCTTGGCTTTCGGCTATTAATTTAAGTAAACACTTTGTTTCGTAGTTAAAAAAATTTAAACCTTACCAGTAAACCAAGCAAAGCCCCACGAACACAAATTGACATGAACTCGGCTACTAGGTCAAAGCACGGCTGATTTTAAAATGCAAACGTCCTTACTAATGAAATGGAATTCGAGAAATACTCAAATTATACTAGTATGTACTTTGTTTTAATTTTTCGTTTCTTCAATTTACATACCTACTTAAATCATCAAGCAAATGTATTTAAAAGGTCTAAACAATTAGTAGTATATACTATCCTACACCTTTATCATATTAGAGTTTTCTTTGCGTAACAAGAAGAATCATAAGTATAAAACGTAATAGTTAATACAAAAGAATTAGGTCACCCTGAGAGCTGATTTAGTTAACGAGCGTTTCATTCCACGCAGCTATTTTACCTAATACATACATATTATGTAGTATAAGAAAAATCAATAAATTTATTGGTACTAGCAGGCTACACGTTACAAAAATGTCGATCGCGTGATCATATTGCCTTATATAACAAACAGTGTTCGTCAGCTCAGTCTCTTGAATTTACATTAAACTACACTAAATTTTGGACTATTATTCGACTGCAGATGCAAAACAAATAAACCTAATGCGCTCGATTTGAGTTTTAGTCGAGTTATTTCTCGTGCATTTTCTATGATTCCTGCTAAATAGGTTGATAATTTATTGTTCGGGATATTACTTCTTGATGGTAAAGATGTATTTTATTTTCTAACTTAGTGAGTTTTTTACAAAAATGTAATGAGAGAGAAACTATTTTCTTTACAGACCATTGACTTGAACAAAAATTCAGAACTAAGATCCTTAATCTCAGTTCTGAATTTTTGAGAGTAGCATACCTATATCTAATTAGAATTTAGAATTTATCTATAAAAAAATAGATACGATGTTTTAACATAGACTGTTTGTATTATTATTATTCATATAACATTGAATATTAATTCGTCACATCATCTCTACATAATATCATATAGGTAAGTAGTGTAATCACTGTTGTCTATTTATTCAGTGAACTAATTTTAGTAAGCAAGTGGAACGAAAGCATCTATTTATATTTACGTGATTAAACCAAATACTTCATAACACATAAAATTTCCTTCAAATGTGTGTCATTTTACATGTAGCGCCAAATAATAGACGTAAATGTAAATGATTTTCCTAAAATAACTGAGAATTTATTTTTCTAGCACGCGATGAAAACAAATTTCTACACATTAAATGGTTGACATTGTAAGGCTAATTCAGCGTGGATTCGAGTTTGTTGACTTCGCATGGTACGAATGAAATTTCCAGTTGATGTGCAAAGTGCATTCGGTTGTCAACCTGTGCGCTGGTGTAGCCTTAAGGCTTACCCGACTGACGTTGTTATTCGGGGTTTGCTCCATACTTCTTGGTTATAATAAATCTTGGAGCGATAATATATCTCTATGACATATCCACGCGATGATTTCGACGCCTATTTGCGATATCTCCTTGAAACTATAAAACAATAAGTTTTTATTATTTTGATTCCACGCAAGCGGTGCTATCAATAAAACTTCGTGCACGGCTGACGCATAAAACCACGGATCTACGTAGATTGATGAAAATTGCAGTGAAACCCCTTTACAGTGAATAAACTAAATAACAGCTACGATTATTACGTTACTTATGAAACCCTACATACGTGATAATAATTATGGTTTAAGTTAATAGTTTATATCAGTTAGCTGATGAATGTTGGTAAATCAATGATAATGATAATAAAATCATTAATATTCATTTCAATTGATGTGATCTCTACGTAGATACTTAATAGATGCATATTATGAAACCAGTTTAGAATTTATTGGAAATATTTGCTCTAGAAAAGCATAGGTACCTAAATGTTTCTACTCTACAATAAAAAGTAACTTATTATCAACAAAAAATTAACCAACGTCATCTTTATGTACAACCAACGTAACGCATTTGTTTGAGTCATGTTTATTTTTATATCGTAAAAATGTAACTTGTAATAAAAAACAAAAAACTCTTTTATTTAAAGTACCTACATATTTTCATAAGATAAATCTTAAATTATAATTATAGTTTTTATAAAAACCAAGATTAAACACGAGAAGAATCTTGATGAATGTATATTATGATGTATGGAACTAAATGTACTGTATATCTAAGAATTTCGTCAATATCGCCATGACTCGACTTTCTGGACACTCCCTTAAGGGACTATACAATGTTACAGTCACCACAATTACTATTCAAGGAAACTTACTTAACCTTGTCCGCGAATTAAGGCTCAATTAGTTGGAAAATTCTTCAAGGAAGTTCAAAATACTGTGTTATCTCTAATTATTTTTATAAGTTGACATACTTTCGTACGTTATCAGATAGTGTGAATTGACCGTTGTTTCACAGACTTTGTGATCAATCAAAATTTTTGATAAAACTATGAACGAAATAGCTGCTACCAAGAACAAAGAATTTATGGAAAAATGATACCTACGTTAACTGTGTACCAAGTAGATACACTTATAAAGTTACAATCATTAGATAAATTTAAGTGTTTTCCTTCAAGATAAGCTTATTCATAGATGCGTAAGGAATTTTAAGCAGTAATCTCTCGAAAATACTCGACGTTTATTCATTTTAAGTGACTACAAAAGCAAGAATAAGGATTATCCAGATTTCAATGGATATTATGTCTGTGTACTCATGTTTTATCTGGTAAATTAACACAATTATATCAATAATGACTGTTTCAAAAATGAGGTAATGTGTTAAGTGGCGAAAGAAAACGTTGAAAAAATAGATAACACGGTATTATCCTAATATCTTACACTTTATTAGCGCAATAATTGTATTTATCGATAATATTAATCAGCGATATAGTTATATTATATTTTATACATTTAGCCTATGATCATACGTACGGTATTATCATAATTAAATTAACAGCAAGTACTGTAAATAGATATTGGTGCTTATCACTCAATTATTATGGAGTGATAGGCCCGATAAATGCTATACGTAGCTGAAAGAAAATTATACAAGCGTCATACAATCTCGCGTCAGTGTACTGCAGTGACGTGGTTCTTCGCGCTTCTTGCCAAATGTGACTCAGATACAATATAAAACTTCGATCTTAACTCAACATCGCGCATTTTATATCGAGCCTCCGTACAGTGAAGTGTTAGTGCGTTCAAATGTTTATAAACGGTGTCGAAGTTATTAGCTCGCGATTGGAAAACATTACCCTAAATCACCTGGAACAAAGTGAGTTATACTTTTTGAATGATTATTCTTTCTTTCAATACAGATATACTTTCATTGAATAATTTTCATGTTTAGAAAAATTGTACTTGACGATAATATTTTATGTGTTTTTAATCGCTCTACATTCTCCATCTAGCCTTGATTTAACGGTTTATTTTATAATATATTGCAAAATATATATTTGTTTGTTTAAATAACCAAGTATATGCATAAATTATTTACCGTTTTCATTGTTATTTATGAGTGTGTTTAATTGTTACAGGCGAAATGCATCCTAATTCGGAAAAACCGCCA
>CAJQZN010010526.1:0-14766 GCA_907164685.1 Colias eurytheme | reverse complement strand
TGCTGTCTCTGATAAATAAATGTTTCTTTCTTTCTTTCTTTCTTTCTAATGCATATTTAGGTATGTCTTGTAAATACATATATATTATTTTCAACCGAAATTTACCTACCTCAAAGATTATTACCTAGTAAAAACAGTAAAAGTATCTATCGCGTTACGAAGACCAAAAGGAGAGTAAAATAAATTCAGTAGGTAAGCACGATGACTTTTTAGTTAGGAATTTATTATTAGGCATGACGACAGTAGGTATCCATAAATGATCGAATTAGTGTTTTTAAGGGAAAATGTATAATAAATAAATTAAAAATAGTGACTTAGAAATATTAAAAACATTAAGATTAATGAGATTATCATAATTAAATATTTGTTTAATTTTGCTTCGCTACAGTAGGTACAGATAATTACGTATTTACGTAAGAGTGACGTCACGCCTACGCCATAACACCTGTGAGCTGTTTTGGCACAGTTAATAAATATTTTTTGAAAAATGGCTTTTATCTTCGTTAAATTTAAGTATATTAGCGAAATATAGGGTTTTTCTTGTTTAATAAACGTATACCTACACACATTATGGAAGAGGTGTTCAAAATCTTTCGTCATGCCTATTTTCATGGTTATGGAATCCCCAGATTTTTTATTTGCTATATATTTAAAAAATAATAAAATGTCATTATGAAATTATTAATAGGTAGTTACCGGTAAAATGGTAGGTAAAATATTTTTGATAATTTTTGGTGGGTAGAGTTTGGCTTAAATTAAATACCGATTGGTTTTTAATAGGATAACTGCAGATCAATTTTTTTTTAATTGAATTTACCGAAGTAAAAAATAAACCTCACACATGACATGACACAGGATAAATTCAGCTTTCTATTTGCGAAATACTTTTAAAAACTATTCAGTTTTTTTTTAGTTTTTCCATCAAAACTAACTAAGCTTCTATATTTTTTCTCGATTGATTTTTTAATACCCCGTTAGTTACTGTAAATCAAATATTTATATTTATTTTAATTGCAATGACCCCAGAAAAAATTTAACCTCACACAGGAAAATTGAAATTCCATTAGCGAAAGAATTTTCAAAACCCAAGAATATCTACTAATGAACCATTTTTTAATTCTATCTAGCAATTCTTTACCCATAAAAAAATTAAAATAAAAAAAGAACTTACGTGCGGTTCGGCGGCACAGTTCGCGCCATGACCACGCCGCGCCGCAGCCGACCAAGTTGTGTGCGATCCAACGACGCTCTCTTGTAGGCGGAGCGAGCTTTGACACCACGCCTCTCGATTATCCGCTTTTTCACACAGACCTTGGTAAAGGCTGTTGCAGACTGGGATTGTTGGTAATTAGTAGGAAAAGCTTGACGTGATGGAGTAAATTACTGAGCGAATGTGTGTAAAGATATTCGTGAGCACAATAGGAGACTTAGCCTAGGCTCTGTGTATTAAAAAGCTTAATAACAACCGTAATAACTGGAACAAGAATTGAAAAAGTGCTGTAGCGTCAGTAAAATTGAAATTGATTCAATATAATATTCATTGCTAAGTGTGAATAGGCATGAATGATGAATCTCTTTTTTAATAGGTAGGTAGTACAAAATTTACCTTTGTTCGAATTATCATCGACTTATCATAGATACTTACGGCCAGGCAAACAACTGAAATATCTTTAGGTACACATTTTGATTTTGAAGCTGATTTAACCAGGCAAAATAAATCTTTTATTTAATTCCAACTTTGCTACTCCGATTTTCTGAGTAAACAAGAACAGGAGCTTTCTAAATCATTGTCTAATTTTCTTTTCTATGTACCTACTTCACCTTCACTTATTTAATAATTATCCATGCACATATGCTCATCCATCAGCAACTAAAAATCACACAACTAACGAGCAAAATTATCGGAAATTAAATACTTCAATTAAGAAGGCGTGCCACAACGTAGGCGGCGCCTAACCACGCCTGTCACATGCGACCCACTTCTCGTACAAAGTATTAGAACATGATGAATATACCACTCTAATGCTATACTTGTGACCTACATTGTACGCCACACCCTGAGAACTTGCCTTTCCTGGTACATGGTTCTGGCACTTCTAAAAGAATAGCGGAAACGGACTGGAAATAAAAAATGTCTACGATTCTATAAAGGAATTAATGCCTAGTAGAACCGAGGGGTCCTGGGTTCGATTCCCGGTGGAGACGAAGGAAAAAAATGACTCGGTCTGGCAGGACACAGAAGGCTGATCACCTACTTGTCCCTAAAGAAAATCGATCAGTGAAACAGATGTATGAATAATGCATCTGCCCCTTACCCCACTACGGGGACACGGGACTTCACTTTACCTTTGTGTATGGCTGTATTATATTTTATTTAACTGATCACAATATTATGTAGAATTGTATAATGTGGTCTGTGGATTGTGATCTAAGAGCCGCGGTGGGGGATTTACCTTCACTGGTCACTTTTTTGATAGGCAAGGGATAGGCATAATAAGTACTTGTATATAAATTATATTTAATAAAAAATACGTCTCATCTGGTAACAAGATCGAGAAGGTTGATCATCCACATGACTGTCTCGACCTCTACTATTCGATGAGTTTCGGTAGTACCAGTAGATACTAGTATGAATCTAATCTGTGGTAGTACCAAGTGATGGCTATCCGGATCAAAACAATAAAAATTTGAACTTCAATTTAATATTTATCTAATTAAATGTCATAAATAATATGTATAGGTACACTATACTATAACTCAATGCTATACTTACGCTTTTTTGCAGTCTCATTTAGGGATAAATTGCAATAGACACGGGTACCTACCCGTGTCTATTGCAATTTATCCCTAAGACCTACCTAAGCCACAAAAACTTTTATTTTTCTCTTAGCAACTTCTTAATGCGACAAAAGATAAATCGATAACGATAATATTACATATTTGATCCAGTCTACGGACGATATCTTATATGTACAGGATTTAGGTGTTAGCTGCCCAAACTCCGAACTGGGATACCTAAAAAGGCTGTAAAAAATCTAGTCACTAAAAATAATGTAGCTTTCTCTTGGCGGAAGAATTTACAAAATCGGTTGAGTTTGTAAGTATTTTTTTACCTATGCTATATACCTATAATTAATGTAGAAACATGTAATCGTTCCATAGTCAAGATCAAACATCAATATTGCGGTCATCAGGGACATCCCACTTAAATAAATACGTAGGTAGTTACCATGTAAATGTTAATTTAAAAAAAATTGGAACTGCTTTGATGAAGTAAAATGTAAAGTCACAGCCAATAAAATATAGTTCTTCCATTTTATAAAATCATAGAAAATAGAAATACAAGACAAAAGAGCTAAGCTATTGTAATTCATCATTATCATCATCATCATCCCATATACGTTCCCCACTGCTGGGACACGCCTGTACCCTCATAGGAGGCTTATGAGGGTACAGGCCATAATCCACCACGCTGGCCAAGTGCGGGTTGGCGGATGACACATGTCGTCGAACTTTTGATTCTTCGACACGTCGCGTCGCGTCGGTTACCTTAGGTTTCCTCACGATGTTTTCCTTCTCCGTTCGAGCAGTGGTGATGTTACAACATGCGCAGATAAATTGAAAAATCATTTTATTTCCTGCGCGCTCGCCCGGTCTCGAACCCCGGACTTATCGATTCGAAGTCCGAGGTCTCACCACTGAGCCACCACTGCTCTGTATGTATCCTATTGTAATTAATTTTTGTTAATTGCCTTTATTTACATTTTATATACCTAGTATGTAGTAACAATTTACCAGGTTTAACAAAAACTGATTACCAACTATGTACCTTTCTTTTTTTTTGTTTTATAGTGGGGAAATCTTCCAAAGATACCCACGGCCCCCGGGGAAGGAGCCGTGGGTTATGTCGGATTCTTACCGACTAAAACCCCACTGTGTTCCGTCGAGCCGCTTTAATGATGGGGCCGCGGGTATTTGTTAGAATTCTTCCGCGACCGCCAACTATGTACCTACCTATATCCTATTAAAAAAAGCACTAAACTTATTTTCGATTAATTTCGAAACAGCACTTGGGAAGAACGTAGGTGAGGACATACTTTTTGTCAAAAAAAATTGATGGAAAATGTTCAGCTCTATTATTTAGGTACTCCTTAGATTTACTCTATCATTATTATCATAGCGATGCCGCAGCTGCGCAGGTGGATACCTACTCAGAAATACTAAATTTGCCTCCAAGATTCATATATATTTTATAAATTCAAATAAAATTGTTGCAGTGCCAGTCATAGCCAAAAATAAAATGTAATATTCCACTAATTATTTTATTTTAACAATTAATTAATCTTTATAGCACAAAACATGTACATATTGACATTAATTATTGAATTTCCAATGTTATGAATACCAGTTACTATTTTATAATTTCATATATTTTATTGATCTTTCATTATTTCTAAACACACATATAATATCGTTTAATATCGTTTATTTCTTATTCTTTTCATAGACATAAACATGGACATATTCAATATAGTTTTGTTCACAAGTAAAAAGTACAGTTGAACCTTGATAACTTAAACCTCGATAACATAAAAACCTCTGTAACTTCACAAAATAATATGTTCCCTTCCCATCAGAGCCCAAAACCTCTTTAACTTAAAATACGCAACCTCTATAACTTAAATAAATAATCTCTGTATTGGCCCTCAATAACTTAAAAAAATGTTCCACAACCTCTATTACATAAAATTTTTTGTCAATGAGTCATTTTGAAAGAGTGTCAAAACAAAAGGTTTCGGTATTTATTGCTTGCACGTGTTTACTATGTATTGTTAACGTAAACAATACATTACCTATTGTTTGCTTTATCGAAATTCTTCAAAGCTTTGCGGCGTTTCCGCGTTTAGCTTTATGACAACGACTTACTTGCATCATAAGTTTTTGATCGTTGTCCTGGAAACATCACTTTACTTACTGTGTGATAAAACTGGCTTAAAATTATTCCAAAAAGAAAACTAACAACACTCACCTACGCTGATAAATTAAAAGCTATAGAAGCAGTGAAAAATGGATAGACCCTTGATAACTTAAAACCTCTATAACTTAAAATATTTTGTGTTTCCCTTGGACTTTAACTTATCGAGGTTCTACTGTATAAGTGGCACCCGTTTTAGGCTTAGTTCGAAGAACTAGCCTGTATATACAGGCACCAGCTTCTCCCTGAGTCATTTGAACTTAAATAAAACAAAAAACTTGAAAAGTGAGCTAGTTATATAAATGGTATGTGCAAGCATAGTTACACATACATTTTAAACATACATTTTAAATTACTTATAGCGGCCGTACACGGACTGCTCGAGCAGTTAACGGCTGAGCGACGTACACGGCCTGCTCGAGCGGTCGGTCGTTGACTGCTCGAGCTGTCGCTACAAACCGCGCAGTTGATGGCTTGAAGCGGTCGCGACGCCCGACGCGACGGCTCGAGCAGTTCAGTTCGTGTATGGCAGTGAATGATTGTCCATAGTTCATCGCGCGGCTTCAAGCAATCGGTCGCAACTGCTTGAAGCGGTCCGTGTACGGATTCATGAAATATTAATAATTCGCAGACACAAGCATGTCATGCAAAATGATTGTCTAGATTGTGCATAACATTCACTTCGTTTATTGTAATGGCAACACTCAATATAAGCGCGTGCACTCTGTTTGTTGATTGGTGTCAATCCAATTCAATATTTTTGATGGTGACCAATCCCAAGAATCCAAGCATACAGTGTCAAAATGTCGTCAAAGGTGTAGTCGTAGCAAATATTTTTGCGTTTAATTTATCGTTGTTCAGGCACTCGTGTTAAAGTATAAAAATAACTTTTTAAAGTTAAACGTATTTAAAACTGCGTATTTACTTTTACCAGGTAATTTTGTTAAATTACAAGCTTAAATTTGATTTCATTTCCTGTGACAGATGACCCCTGCAAAATGTTTTTTGTATTTGTAAATAAAAACAAAGCAGGGATATCAAAATACTTACAAGAACTGGTCTAATCTTTTTAGGTCGATGCAATTTTTTTATTTTATTCTTATTGGAATGTCGAAACGGCGTTCATTACGAATTTTGTAGTTGAACTGTGACTTATGGAAGTGAGAGTTTTGCGATAAATTGTAAAATAATTTGTTTTGATTAGAAATGGGCGATGAATTGGACCCCTGTGAGTGCCTTTGGAACCATGAGTTGGCAATGCGACGCCTCATCTCTCTGGTAAGACAAGTTATCTCCTGACCTTGTATCATTAATCAGCTTTGTGAAATTAAATGCCATATTAGAATAAATGTGGTCAAACGTAATCTATTAGTTCACGTCATGTTTTAGCACTTAATTTTTTTCTAGTAAATTTCTATTTATGAGTAGAATGCAAAGATTCCATTTTAAAATGTAATATTATGGTGCATGTTAAATGAATTATTTTCCTGGATTGAAGTTTATTTCAATCATTTAGTTGTAGCAAATAACACAGCCTTATCCTTATCAATATGTGCCGTTTTACACAATCATTATGTACTATGGCGTACTAGCAGATCCAATGATGTAATGTCAGACTAGCTGCGTCCTGTAGTTTCACATGTATTTATTGGTTTTTCCTTTTATCCTAATTCCTGTGGGAATATCAGCATATAAAGTAGCTTAAGTTAGCCTTATTATATCAGCTATGTGACAGTGAAAGTCCCATCACAAAAAACGAGACAATTTCTACCTAAAACATGTTTATTTTAATTGTAATATTAGATAGATACTACAATTTTATTAATAGATAACATTTTTTTATATCCTTGGAAATAAAAAATATTTCTTGTGTAATAACTAGGGCATCCAATCTCGGTATTCCGAGATCTCGTAATTCCGAGATCCCGCATCATTTTTCAGTCCCGCACAATGCGGGATTACATGCGCGGGATCCCGCGGGATTTGCGGGACTTACCTTGGCTTCAGTTGCTTCTCCTAGGCGCACATTGTGCCAAATCAATTCTATTGACTCCATAATAAAAAAAGAGATGACTTTGTATGAATCTGGAGGTACACTAGGCGAATATTTATCTTTGTCATACAATGCACTTAAATGCATTCCGCCCACTAGTGTAGAAGCCGAGAGGGCTTTTTCAACTGCCGGATATTTAGCTTCACATATTCGCAGCAGCCTGGCAGATGATACATTAGATACATTATGTATCTTACGAAAACATTTCCAAAAAAATAATATGTCATTATAATCATACTTCTTGCTTGATTTGATAATTAAAACTAATAAAGCTATGTTGATTTTTATTTCTTTTGTATCCTTCAATCCTTACACTATATTTACTAATATACAATTTAATATACCACATACACACTTGCGGGATCCCGCCAATACCGAGATCCCGCGGGATTGAGAAATATCAATCCCGCAAATACGGAGATCACAAAAATGCTGCGGGATTGGATGCCCTAGTAAATAGTTTTAATCATGCTTCATTAATTGATCAGTCATGCCTGTAGGATTCATGGTTTCAGTTTCATTTGTGACATTTTTTTGTATTATTGCAACTTTTAATGTATACATATATGTAATCAATTATTTACCTTTGTTTTACATTGCTTAATATAAAGGTTTTCATTTATGTGGAACATCTATTTAAAAATAAATATGACACCATTTATTACACTTGAAAACAAACTAGTGACCTTCCCCAACTTGGCACATTTACAATTTACACAAAATGTAAAATTGTATTCAAACAAATCTGATTATACCTAGTTCAGTTGTATAATTTATTCCTATCAAAATTCCTTGTATTCATCTTTGATATTATACTTTAAGACGCAAATAATTTTAGCTATGTAGTTTATGTTTGTTACCACTTAACAGGTGGGCCACTCACCTGATCCTTAACTAACTGCCACTACAATTACCATGAAAAAATGCATTAAAACAACTATAACCATGTGTTTCCCTAGCTCCGACAGGGCCAATCATACTGCACAGATGGGGAGTGCCTCGAGCAACTGCCAGGTCTGCCGCAGCCAGAATCTGCGAGCAACAGCTTCCTCGTCATGTTCCTGATGATGGCTCTCGCGCTCGCGATGTATATGATACGTCCGAGACGCAACCAGATACAGGATGCTGCGAAGCCTTCGTCCAGCTCTCATGTGAGTAAAATAACAGCTGTTTATGTATTTATCATATTATATTATGTATTTTATTAGTTACTAACTGCGCACTGCACTTGTAACACATTTATTTGACAAATAAAATAAAAGTAGGTATATTTTATCCTATTGGTTATGACCAATAGGATAAAATATACATACCTACTTTTTTTTTATTTCATTTGTACTATGGTACATTGTTCTATTGCATTGTAATATGAAATTGACAACCAGATAAATAGATGACAAAAGCAATTTTTCATTTCAAACCAGTCCTGAGATTGATAAATTCAAAAGCGGGACAATCAATCAGTTAATAATACATTTTATCCTGTACCTACATCACTATCATGGTATTGCTGTAATGATTCATAATAGGTTATCATCAACCTAGAACACTACAAACATGTAATGTATTATGTTTTATAAATGTACTAAACCTGTAGTTAAATAAAATATGGTTATTTGTTATCACTAAAACATTTCAAGTGGTATGGTATGACCATTTAAAACAAATGATAAATACATTGATTATACTAGAACTGACCGCAAATTGTTATTCACATTGCAATTAGCATAATTTACTTGTACTTCATAAAAACATTCAATTTTTAGTAATGGTAACATTTTTTTCTTTAAATAAAATTAAAAAAAAACCTTTATTAATTCCAATAGCATTTTCAGGATACAGATACAGATTGTGAATTATGTAATGTATAATATCTAGATCAACTTACCTGGAGTATCGAAAAATGTTATTAAAAGTAATACTTTAATAGTATATAGAAAGTATACATGAAACCCTATTTGTGTAGCGCACGTAAAAGAATCCGTGCTGTAACTGCGAATCAATTTAATATGCTACAACAGATTCACCTCAAACTCCGCCCAATAATTTAGGTAGAACGAAAAGTTGTTCGATCGGAAAGATTTCACAGAAGTAATTAATTCAGAACAATTCCGTAAATGTTAATGTTTCAATCGCGTCAGCTCTAGAAATCACACCCAAGAAATATCAAAAGTCATAAATATCCTTGGCATTAGAAACTTCCTTTGGGACAATCTTGCATTCGTTTTTTAACGTGATAACGTTTTTAAAATCGTTTTAGTCGGGTGACATGTTCAGAAACTTGTGTCACACCAAAACCTCACGAGCGCGATCGCAGGTATAACGAGAGAGAGACGGACCGATCTCCCGTCTCATCTCGAGCGCTGCCACTGCATTATGTTATCACGTAAACATCTCGATCGTAAACCTACTTTACAAACAACCAATTTTTTTTATCTATGTCACACAGATCAAGCTTTATTTTAAGGTCTGTATAGCATATGCTATAGATATATATTTCATAGTCCAACAGCTGTGAATAAAACAAAAATAACAGACACGAGTCGCAATATATATAAACAGGAAGTGTTTGTTGCATTTTTTACGTGATCGCCTTGCCAACATCACAACAACAAAGCACGCACTACTTTCTGTTAGCAATTCATTTGCATAATGACACATTTATTTTATTTACTAGTTCACACTCTGCTCTTTTTGTGACATAAAGACCTCATTCGCACGAGAGTTAAAAAAGCGTTGCGTTAAAACCCGGCGTTGGCGCTTTTTAAACGTTCTCTCTGTGGTTGTTCATACTAACGCTTTAAAATCACTCATGTCTCGTCTCTGGCTTCAGTAAGACGTGGAAATGGTTTCTGCTAAAATACGTAATGTCAGTTGCGTAATATCTTTATGATATTTATATTATTATATTTGCTTAGAATTCCTCGGAAAGTTTGTTCTTAATAAACCACTTGTAGGTACCTACTTAGGTATTTGTTCAAACTCGTCATCGATAAACATGTTACTTAAAGGAATATGATAAAAATACCTACTGTTTTAATTTTTATATGTTAGGTATATTTGAAAGAAAGAAAGAAGGAAAGATTGGCACTAGCGATTTGTGTTATTAAAAGACGAAAAAGAAAACAAAAGGCATTCTGGGTACATCCTCTGAATGAACAGAGATACTTAAAAGGGCAGTTTGTGACACTGTACGAAGAGTTAAGGCAATACCCCGGAATTTTTTTAATTATTTTCAAATGTCTATAACAATTTTGAATACAGGAACGGACGAGACTCCACATCTATAATTAATAGTTCGGGTTCAACAATCCACGACATCGTATCGATTTTCTGATGATTATAAGCACAACAAACACGTGCTACCGCTGAGCGAGTGTGCGGCATACTGAACGCAGCGCCGGCGCTTTTTTAGCGCTCGTCTGAATAATAGTAAGAAGTTTCCTATGGTCTATTTTATTTAACGCCCAACGCCGAGCGTTGAAAATAGAACACTGCGCGATAAAAAAGCGTCGCGCTTTAAAAGCGCTGACGTGTGAACATATACTTGGGAATGCATTTGTTCTATTTGGACGCTTTTTTAACGGACGTTAAAAAAGCTCTCGTGTGAATGAGGTCAAAGGTAGCCTATAGTCTTGCTCGATAAATGGGCTATCTAACACTGATGTCATTTTTAGGGTTCCGTATTCCGACAAGGAACCCTTATAACCTTATAAGACGGACTGAAGTCCGTCCGTCCTAGTCTGTCACAGCACAATATCTTCTACGTTTATGGATCGATTAGCATGAACTTGGTTCAAGGATACTTTGGATATGGATCTCAATTTTAAGAATACAAAAAATGAAAATTACCCTTTTTTAAGGGTACCTACCCATACATGTAAAGGGGGGCTGAATTTTTTTTTTTTTGAGCGCACCCCCTTGTGTGGGGTATCGTTGAAAAGGTCTATGTAAATGATGCAGAGTTTCCATACAACACTTTTTTATCAGCTTTACCATTTGCGAGATATAGCCCGCCAAACTAGTTAACACGGTGTCCTCCCCCCCCCCTGTAATTTCTAGTCTTGGGCCTATAAACTTCAAATCACTCACGTAAATAAAGTGGCGCGGAAACTCGTAATTAAAATTTTTTTGGGTATCTTATGGTGAATACTTTTGAAATTATAAATAAAATAAAAATTTAGACTTTTTATCCCAAAGAACTGCAAACTATAAAGTATTTTAAAATACTGCTAGGACTGAATGTAGCTTAATAAATTTTAAATAATATCCAGAGAACTCACGCGGCGACAGACAGAATCAAACATGACTACGGAACCCTACTTTATGCGTGGTCCGACACACACTTGGACGGTTTTTATTCAATTTGGACCGTTGTCCCTGATATTCATACGTTCAAACAAACAAACTGCAGCTTTATAGTATCATAAGTATACATTTTTGTTTAGTACCGTTATCATAAATTAAAATAAAATAAATTATGTATATGTAACATTTTACATAATACGACATTGAAACAGTGAAGTTGAATAACAAATAATGATTATTCTTTTGTTTTGTTGCATATGGCAGATGGCTCTCACCTTGAACTTATTTCATTACGTGACCTTGTTAAGTTGTTAATTGATTTGTATTCCAATTTCCTTTTACCTTCTGATATGATCCATCCATTGTTTTTATCGCTTGTTTCTTATCAATAGGGTTTATTTTTTATTAATATTTCTCATAATATAAATATTAAAATTTATGTTTGTCACTCAATCACGCAAAACATCTAAAAAGATTTTAAAACTAGGCAGAAGAGATTAATATACAGAAAAACCAATACTCCGGTTACGCTGTGTTGTTACTTTTGAGGGTAGTTTCGTCTTACACTTCGAGTCATGCAAAAAATAATGGAGGCCTTAGGACGTACGTCGACACTTCCAAAGATATAAAAGATTTCAAAATTCTCTAATAGAAATAATAAAGGTTAATATTAAGTAATATCATGCATGTTAATATTACTTAGTGTAATAATGCACAGGTCCAAAAAAAGAGAATCATTTTTTTGTAAATGTTGTAAATGGCCTTTCATAAAAGAAGGCTTCATAAACCAGCCTGACGATCTGAACTGAATACATATGCCTTCATTGTAATACACGATTTCATGGTTATTTGCATATTAATTAATAATTTACGCGAAAGTATCGATAAAACATAAAACCTCCATTTTTTATACCTGTCATATTATAAAGTAAATAATGCACCTAAACCTGAATTAAAATTGTGATTTTTACTTTGAAAGTACTCGTTTCACACCCCATTAATATTTAACTTATTACATTTTAAAAATAAACATTTTTTCCAGGACCGCGATGGAGCGCCACCAACACCGCCCCGAATTTAATCTCTATTGACAACACAGGTTCCGGGTTCGTCAAGCCAACAAAATTCGAATATGTATTATGATATAAATAATATATAATAGCGACCGCTTAGAGTTCGACTTATAAACAATAATTATATTGTATTAAGTATAAGTTAATATAAGTGTTACAAAAACTTCGACTAGTACTGATTACTGAGGATAACATCTTGCCTTTATTGAATTTTAAAATATTTTAACTATCATTCCATATTGTTTTATATCTATCATGCTTTGAAGTCACAAAATTAACTTTTAATTGGTGCTATAATTTATTGAGAATTTGGTCGGAAATGACAAATTTTTAACAGAAACGGCTGTTAATTAATGTTCGACCAATTTACAATCACAATGATGAAAACATCACAAAGACATTGTTAATATTTAGATCTGATCACTTTGGTCATGACTCCATTTATTTTTTATTTTAGTTTGTGCACTTTTTTTTTGCTTGATTTGCACTTTTAAATGTTCGAATACATAAACCAGCTACATACTCACCTACCTGCAGCAGGGGCAATATTGGAATAGCACCCTTAATTGTGATGTGTATAGGCAAGCAGGGGCAATTTAGAGAAAAACTGAAATTGCCTCGACCGCCGTTCAAGCGAGATTGTTCCAATATTGCCCGTGCGGGAGGTACGTGAATAGCCCGCTTTACTGTAATTACCAATGCAAACAGTTTGAAGGTATTTTCAGACTTGTGATATTCCATTAGATTGTAGTCATGTCTCACGGGATTGGGTTTAGTTCTATATCATTTATTTTATATTATTATGACATTATACATTATTGATTTCGCAATTATTATTTGAGATTGTATTAATTATTCAGAGAAATAAAAAAGTTAATTAACATTGTTGTTTTATTTTATTTCTAGGCTGCTATATAAAATATGTATCTTTTAAAGAAAACTACACAATGTATTAAAATATAAATTTATATTTACATAGTCAAAAACTGGTGTACTTCGAAAGATTTCCCTAAGGAGAATCATGTATTATTTACTTTTTGTAAGTATATTTATTGAACATTTTGAAAGAAAAAGAAACATGACATTCTGAAATAACTATTTCACATTGTGAATTTTAGAAAAACATAATTGCTTGCTATGCTTGTTTTTTTCATTAATTATGAACTAGCTAGCTAAATATTTAATATTTAACGTCAGACTCATACAGTACATTTGACCGTACATTTAAAAATATCTCTGCTGGCGATACAAAAATAAATGTCATTTACAACAGAATTTTGACAAACCACCTCTCACGGGGAGGTGGTGGTCTCTAATCATGAATCCTGTATTCTGTCCACTTCACTCTTAACCTTTTTCAAAAGACTACTTATTTTCTTATACTTACCCACTGAGTTCGGAAGGTTCTCGAACTGAATGACGTCACAAATGTCTTTGGCGAACTTGTCGTCACTTGGCAGTTTCATGTATGGCGATACGATGTTCATAACTGGTGTACCGTATTCAGTAGTTTTCACGATACCAGTTCTCGTGTCAGGCGTTTTAGGGACTTCTGTCTCATTAGCAGGTTTCTTTTCAACTATTGGCCCAGTAACAACTTCCTTTTCTACTATTGGCTCAGTAACATCTTTCTTTTGAACTTCCGAGTCATTAGGAGCTTTCTTTTCAACCTCTGGCTCATTAGCTTTCTTTTCAACTTCTGTTGCATTAACAACTTTCTTTTGGACTTCTGCCTCATTAGGAGCTTGCTTTTCAACTTCTGTCTCAATAACAACTTTTTCTTTACCTTCTGACTCATTTACAACTTTCTCATTATCTTCTGACTCATTAACAACTTTCTTTTCAACGCCTGTCTCATCAACTACTTTCTTTTCATCTTTCGAGGTTTCATCTTGTTTTGTTTCTTCACTAACATTCTGAGTAACTTTACTACTAGCTTCTTGATTTTCGACAATGCCAACAAATTCAACTTCAGACATATCTCCGGAAAGGTCAACTTCTTTCACATCTGTATCGGTGCTCGAGTCCATGGCGATTTCAGAGTATTTTATTGCGTCTAACAGTTGACGCTTTTTAGCCTCTAGGTCGTCTATCGTTGGACTATTTCGTCCACTACTTAGTATTGATACCTCCTAAAATGTGACAGGAAATTTATAAAATTAAGTTTTACAAAACGATACTACATTGTCGATTTTAACTTTGTTTTGACAGAGATAGACTAGATAATTAGTTATTTTGTCGTTATTATGGAAAATGTAAAAAAATAATCTGAATTGACGTAATTCATTTGAAAGTCACGTAAAATTGATTATGTAAACATAATTCTATACCAAAAAGGTGATAGACGCAATTATCTT